>VANL01001353.1:0-14396 GCA_006352455.1 Brachionus sp. 'Tiscar' | reverse complement strand
TTTTTTTTTCTTTTTTGCGCAAAAATTTTTAAATTTGTTTCAACTGTTTAGAACCTGGCCATGAAAATAAAATTAAAAAAAAAAAAAAAAAATTTTTTTTTTTATTTTTTCATATTTTAAAAATTACATAATTTATTTGTGTCTTGTCCATTGCCGGCTTTTTTAGACAATTTCCTGTTAATTAGCTTAGGTTTTTCAGCATCCAAATAGTCATCGTCTTCATCATCGTCATCGTTGTCTTTTGAACCAGCATCAGACTCTTCATCTATTTGCAATGAAAGAAAAAAAAAATTATTAAAAATAAAATGAGAGTTTAGTTAAGGAGCCGGGAGTTTTGTTTTGTAAAACATAGAGCCATTTTGGACAGCATTTGGAAAGGGTGTTTAAAAATAAAAAATTCCAGGCTCCCTTTCTCTATACTAAACTTGTGCTGCTAAATGGCTCTAAGTTTACCTTTAGAGGAAATGATTATTCTTGTTGTTTTTGTTGTTGTTGTTGTTGTTGTTGTTTGTGTTGTGCTCAAGCTAGTAGAGCTGGTTGAAGAAGTGGTGCTAGTGGTGACTGATTTTTTGATGGATAAACCTAGAGCTTGGCTTTTTTTGAAAATTTCCTCGTCTTCAAAGTCACTGGTGTTCAGAATAGAGCTAAGATCTTGCGAAATGAATGGCTTAGAAGCCGAAACTGATGACGGACTCAACTTAAGTAAAGTTTTAAGAAATGTGTCAGACACTTTGCTTTTGTTTGCTGAGAATAAAATTAAATAATAGAAGACTCAAAATTTTGGGATATTAAAAGAAAATTTAACAAACCGTCTTGACGTTTTACCAAATCGCTAAATGATTTAATATCTGAAAAAAAAAAAAAAATTTATTTTATTTTAGCTTTGATTTTTTTTAAACCAGAGTCCAAGCTGTCCAAAGACCTAGTGGCCAATAGGTCTCTCAATGATTTATTGCCCAAAGATCGTTTGAGCACAAAATCTAAATTTTTTTAAAATAAAAAAAATTTTTATTTTTTTATTTTGTTTTACTGTTTTCTTCACTGTTTGACTCGTTTGATTGTGCGACTAGTTTGTTGAGCAAAATTGACAGCAAAGCTGAGATGATGAAAAAATTTTTTTCCATTTTTATTTTTTTTTTTTTGATAAGTTTTTTTTAAAATTGATAAAAAAAATCGAATAAAACATTCAAGTGTTTAATTTGATTTTAAATTTACTAAATTTAATTTAAATCGATAGACAGACAGATTTAATTTAATTTTATTATTAAAAATTTAGAGCAAAAAACAATTAAAAAAATTTAATTTTATATTTTCATTTTTATCTTAAAGTAATTGAGATATTTGTTTGATTTTTGTTTTAGTTAAATTTATTAGATAAATGTAAATAACACAATTTATGGCACACACCATTGTTTACATTACTATTTCTGTAAATTACTTTATATTTAATTTTTTTTAATTAAATGATTAAAGATTTAAAAAAAAAAACGTGTTTTATTGTAATAGTATTTTGGTTCAAAGTTTTGCCTAGGTAAATTTTTGATCACAATGGGTTATACTGTAAGTAAGCTGGATAAAAAATAATTGAATAAAATAATAAAAATCCATTTGTTCTTTTCAAACCTTTATTTACGTCAATGTTGGTAAAAATATTTTAATCAATTTTTTTTCCTTTTTAAAAAATTCGAAATTCTTTTGAAGTTTTCTCTATAACTACAACACCAATTCAAGTCAACTTAAATGTCTCTAGTTTCACAGTGCAATACATTGATCTGATGCAGTTAACAAATAATTAACATTGAGAAGCTTATGGGTTTTTTTGAGTATATCTTTTTAATTGAATGTAATAAAAAAATAGATAAATATGTCATTTTGATCCTTGTTTTATTATCTTTTAAATGATATATAATACTTGTTAAAATAATATTAATAACTAGGAGACGATTAAGATTATTTAGATGGGGTCAAGGTTATGCTGTTTATTTCCGGTAAAAAGAAAGCAGACATATGATACATAGTGTTTTGTAATCATTAAAGTCTAATGAACATTTAAGACTATTCTGGACATCATCCATATAGTTAGATAAAAGACTTATTAAGGCTACCAACTGAGCATCAAAGAAAAGTGTACAATAAATACCACAAACATGTACTAAAATTTGACTTTGAATTTTGTATTAGAGCCACTTGGCACAATGTTCAATAGGCAAAGCGGTGAATACTGTAGAAAAAGCCTTAAATCTGATTGAACCGATGGCAAAAACAAACAGTTGAGAAAAAACATTTGGATTTTTTTTCTCAAGATTGATTAATAGCTTGAAGCTATCAATTTATAATAATATCAATTTGATCTTTATTGACTTTGTAATAAAATTTAAAAAATTTGATATGAATTTATCAATGTTTTTTGTTTTCAGTTGAATTTATTTTCATAAAAATCTTGATTTTAATTATTAAAAATTTTATTAAACTAAATAAATGAAGTGTTAATCAGTCGACTATGATAAGGACACTAGCCTGTTGATTAACCTTGAAATTGAAAAAAAATATTCTTTAATTAATAGAGAAAATATGTCTGGTCTAAAGAGCATATGTTTGTTCAATGCTGCATTGTTATTTGAATCTCTTGTGAGACAAAGCCTAAATGTCAAGCTAATCTAAATCGATCTCTCTAACAAAAAAGTCTCAAATTGTGTAAGAATTTTAGTCTTTTCAATTAACTAGAAAAGTAATTCAATAGATTATTTTAAATAAAAAAAAAAATTTAAATTAGTAAAGTAATGATTTTGATCAGAGCATAAACTAAAAAATTCAAAAAAATAATTCATACTATTTTACTAAACAAAACCTTATTAATCTGCAAATCCGGTGGGCTTTGTTCTGCTTATTGTCGAAATATAGCATGCTCGATTCGTTTATATTTTGATTATGTATAATTGATTATTAAGTATGATAAAATCGATTTTATATTAATTTTAATATTCATCAAAAATAAAAAAAAAAAAAAAGAAAATTTCTAATATGTCATAATTTTAGTGTTAGTTTTAGGTTTTAATTTTTTTGTTCTCTAAATCTCTCGGGATCTTTGATTTAATTTAAAGTATTAATTTACACTAAAAGACAAGATTGCAACATTCTCCTTTTATTTTATTGTGATTTTTTTTTTTAACTTATACTAACCTATTTATGAATATTAACATTTATTTTAGTCTAATTTGATGACGACTAAAAGAAAATTTTGGTTGAAATTTTGAAGAAAAAAATTTAGATTTTGTTCAACCATGATAAATAACAAAGATGCTGTCTTCAAGCACTACAATCCGCGTATCAGACTAAACAACTTTCGGCTCATTTTGGTCACATCGCTGTTCTGGGTGCTGCTCGACGCCTTTCTCATATTCTACTTGACCGATTGTTCGAGCAGCTCTTTGACGCACAGACCGTCCTCCAGCGACTCGGTCTATCTAAATGAAATGAACAAAAAGCTTATTATAGAGAACACTAATTTAAAAAAAGAGCTCGACAAACTCAGGTACGAGTCGGCTAATTTGAAGCCTTTGCGCAACAAAAACCGACTTAACAGAGACCAAGCATACAAAACTTCAAGCAAAAAAGAGGACTTTTTGAACAAGGTCAAAAATTGGTTCGCATGGGACTCCGAAGCTACCAATCCGCCCAATTGGCCCGGCGAAAATGGTCGCGCTGTTCAAATACCGCAAAATTTGCAACAAGAATCGAAAAAAAGATTCAAAGAAAATCAATTTAACATTCTAGCATCGGACATGATCGCTATTAATCGCACTGTGCCCGATCAACGCTCATATGCGTAAGTTAATTGATTTTTTTTTCTTTTTGTTTTAAATTAAATATCATTTGGGAAAACATTTGACAATTACTTTATCGCAAAATTGTACACGTTTCATATAAAAAAAACTTTAGAATTTTTTTATTCATCCTCTTTTCTCAACCGAGCTGGGAACCGTCTATGGCAGAGTTATGACTGGCGCCTTTCCCTAAGAAGCTAGTGGGACGTTCATCATAAACAGCGCCACTCATCCGAGCACTTTAAATTGGCTGCGAACTCGGCAACTATTTACAACTAGCTTGGAACCACAAACCAAGCGACACTCTCTCTCTTTTTACAGATAAGAAATGCCTTAACTTTAAGCTTCTAATCGTATTACGTCTATATGCAAAGGATAACATTTTTCTTTCTTATTCAAACATATAAAATATTTGTGCTTTAACATAATGTTGTAGTTCTCTCAATAACTACAACACCGACTCCATTCAACTTACATGTCTATAGTTTCACAGTGAATTACTATGATCTCATGCGCTTAGCAAGTTGATAGTATTTAACACTGTGTAAAATACTAGACATGCGTGATCAGAAGAAAAACTTTGAGATTATTATTTGTTCTTTTCTTTTCTCCATTTTTCTTTATTATTTGTTTAGGCTAGAAGTGGCCATTTATTAATAAAGTTACTATTATTATAAGTATCTAATTTTCTTTTATTATTTGTGTTATAACCGCGAACCACTAGATCCTAACAGATCCGGACAAAATTATACAAAAAAAATAGGTTTATAACAATAATACAAGTATTAGTTAGGCTCCATTTATAGAGTACTTTATCAATAGTTCTGTATTTTAACATTAAACAAACAATCAGTTAGATGAAAAAAATTTAATTCTTTTTTTTGCTGGTTTTAAATTTGCTATAATTGCATCTTGATTCATTGCAAAAATCTAAACTATTTTCGCTTGGTTGGCATTGTGATACAATTGAATATTCCATTGATAAGTCTTAGTTTCTTTTTAAAATTTATTTTAAACTATTATTAATGGCTTCTTTATCGTGAAAATTGATCAACTATTTTAATTTTTTCAATGTCATTCTTCAACACAAGGTATTGGTATTTTTTTTGTTTAAACCTTGTTAGGAGGAGGTTACTGCATCGAGTTGATCATCAACACCGCAATTATTACCCAGTAGAAACCGGTCCCCCATTTTTAAATGAAAGGGGTCTAAAGCATGCGCTTCATACTACAGAGACATTAATATGATTTTCTCTCCCCTTGCAGGGATCGAACCTTCGACCCTCTGCTTGAATGACTAACACGCAAACCTCTCGGTTATACGGACAAGGTCTTGGTATTGCAACAGTAATATCTTCATATCATATATCTTTAAATAAGTGCATCAAAGTGTACCACTGATGTCTAAATCAATCTAAAAATTTATTCATTTTTTTATCATTGACATATACATATATATTGTTAATAATAATAAAAATTAAGCTACGACAAGCAGGCTTGCTGAGACGTCTTACAAGGACAAAGCTATTAATTTACATATATTAAGTTACATATACAAAGCTATTAATTGTTGTCTATTATTATAATAAGTACAATCTACTAGTCCTCTAGAATACTTGCATTTATCAAGCCTTTTCTTGGACTGGTTTACAGACGTGGCACCTATTACTGTCTCAAATAGGCTATTCCACTCTCTGATTACACTTGGACAGATAGACGCCTCTTGTTCTCTTTAATACTTTGTGCTGGTCCGGGTTGGGAAAGAGAGCTGCAGTGCGGGAGAGTTCTGACACAATCTATGTTCTTTAAGCCGCTTCTTATTATCTTGAACATTTGAATCATGTCTACTGGTATTGTGAATTTCAGAAACAAAAAGAACAAAACTAAAATAAAATTTATTGTGTATAAAAATGTGTTAACACTTTTTCTTACATGTCACTAGAATTGATTTTTTATTTTTTTTTAAAACAGTGCTTAATTTTAAATATCACTGTCACTCAATTCGGATGATTAAGATACATTTAAAAATAAACAACTGCAGTTTAGTGCATTTTACCCAGACTTGTTTTTAAGTCACAGTTTTGAGTCAAAGTAATGACTTGACTTAAAAATTTTTATTTTTTAAGTCAGGTTAAGTCAACTAATTTTTCTGATTTTTAAAACTAAAAAATAAATATAATTTTTGATTTTAATGTAAAAAAAAATCATTATTAATCTTTATAAATTTAAATAGAGCTTTTAATAAATTTTACTCCAAGACAAATAAAAGAGCTTTTTATTATTTAAAAATTTCAAAATTTATAAAAAAAAAAGATAGAAAAATTTTTTAATTTTTTACATTTTTAAACATTATATCAGAGTATAAATTACTAAGTGGGGGAAATTATTAATGGCGGAAAAAAAAGTGGGGATTTTTCTACTGAATCTTTATTAATAGTAAGATTGATGATTTATTTTTTGTCTTTTATTTACATGAAAAAAATATTAAATTAAACTAAATTTTGTGTTGGTAACAAGGATCTATCGCCAGTTTATTTTATTTCCATTTTTTTTATCTCCGAAAAATTCTATCGCCAATAAAAATAAATAAGGAATTTATCGCCAGTTTTTTTGATGCCAATTTTGAAATAGGAATTTAAAGCAAAAAAAATCCCAGATTAAAAAAATAAGAACTAATTGAAAAAAAAATTATTTATCATTACTTTATTATTTAAAAAAAAACGTAATTATTATTAAAATTAGGTTAACAAAAATGGATAAAAAAAATTTTAGTAATTAGGTAAAAAAAAGTAAAAAAAACTTAAAAAAAACTAATAGTCTTGAAAATCTCTATAACGATTCAAAAACTCTAAATGTTTATTTAAATCTTTTTCTTCGCGTATTTTCTCAATTAACCGTTTTTAGCAAAATTTAACTGAGTTAAATAACCTAGATAATTTTTTTTGTATAACAATATTCGGTTTCCGTTAAACGGTTATGTTTGCAAGATAGTTGAGTCAAGTTTGTTTTTTTTGAAGATAAATATAAATTAATCAAAAGTAATTGTTCAATTTTTTTTCGGCAATCGGTTCCTATTTAAGAAAATGGCATTAGATCTTTAATAAAGGACTAAATATTATTGAGATATTGTCAAACAAAAAATGGGGTCTCAATCAAAACACACTAGGAAATTTATATAAATGTTTAGTTGGATCAATTTTAGACTATTCTTTTCCTTGCTTAAATTCATTTTCAGAAAATAATATAAAAAAACTACAAGCAATTCAGAATACAGCAGTCAGATCTATTCTTAAGTTAAAATATGATACTTCCTCCGACATGTTGCATCATGAAGCCTTTAATAAACTTAATTTATTAACAGTCTCGAATCGTCTTTTTGAGTTGAGTGAGAGGACAGGACTGAGTCATTCTATTCCATTGGTTGAAAGACTGGTGAAGGAATACAAAGAAGGTTTCGAATCAAGACATATTGAATACCCAACTCCATTGTGTAATTGCTACCTTAATATTTCTTCTTTTTTTCCTGAAACTTGAACTATTTAAACATGTCCCACATGTAACAATCTATTCCTATTTATGTCTTTTCAACTTTCATTTTTTTAGCTTATTTACTTTATTTTGATTCTTTTTTTTTATTCTCATTTTATTAACTTTAATTTTATTTTTATTTTTAACTTATTCTGAAGGAGCTTTAGCTCGGTACAGAAAACAAATAAATAATAATAAATCTTTATTTTGATTTTTGGCGATTGATTCTTATTTAAAAAAATGGCAATAAAATAATTGGCATTACATTTTTGGCGATAGATTACTATAAATCTTTGTGTTGCAGTATTTTATTTTATTAAAAATATTTTTATTTAAACAAATTTTTTGTTCTTTTTGTTTTTGAAATTCTCAATAAGATGTCTCCTTTGGTTCTGTGTACACTCAAAGTAAGCAAGCCCAAGAAAGAAAGGCGATTGCTGCAACTGAAGTTAGACATTCTCGAAACTAGTTTGGTTGCTAGTCCTTGAACTTTCTCAACAATGTCACTATCCTTGGCAATGTTAATAATTAATAATTTTCTCACAAAAAAAAAAAAAAAAAAAAACAAGAATTAACATAGTGTAATTTTTTTTGTCTTATAGGTGCAAGTCACGCCAGTACGAGAGCGATTTGCCAAATACAAGCATTATAATAGTGTATCATAATGAAGGCAATTCGACTCTATTGCGAGGTTTGACAAGCATAGTGCGCAACTCGCCTCACGAGCTACTAAAAGAAATAATTCTAGTCGACGATGCTAGCGAAGCGCGTGACTATTTGCACCAAGAATTGGACAATTTTGTCAAAAACCTTCCAGTCGAAGTGAAAATATTTCGCAATCACGAGCGCATGGGTCTGATGCGATCGCGCTTGAGAGGCGCCGAGGCCGCATCCGGCGACACAATGACATTTCTTGACGCTCACATTGAAACTACTAGAGGATGGCTGCAACCGCTGCTTGCCGAGGTGAAAAAAAATCGAAAATCAGTTGCCTGTCCGGTCATAGACGTCATATCGGACGAAACGTTCGAGTACTTGACCGGCTCGGAGATGACTTATGGCGGCTTCGACTCGCATTTTGTCTTCGATTGGGTGCCGGTGCCCGAGCGAGAAAATAAACGACGCGAGCACGATCATTCGCGTTCGTTGCGCACGCCGACCATGGCCGGCGGTCTGTTCACCATAGAGAGAAAGTATTTCTACGACATCGGCTCATACGACGACGGCATGGATGTGTGGGGCGCCGAAAATTTAGAAATGTCCTTTCGCATTTGGATGTGCGGCGGCGAGCTTCTTATTTCGCCATGTAGCCATGTGGGTCACGTGTTTCGCAAACAAACGCCGTACTCTTTTCCCGGCGGTACAAATCGAATCATATTCAAAAACAATCGTCGTCTAATTGACGTGTGGACCGACGAATATGCCAAGTACTTTCACAAAATAGTGCCCGATTTGAATTTGGTCGATGCTGGCGATTTGAGCAAACGAATCGAGCTGAGAAAAAGACTCGAATGCAAATCGTTCAAATGGTATTTGGACAATATTTATCCGGAAGCGCCGTTGCCCAAAGATTTTTATCATGTCGGCTCTGTTCAAAATGAAAATTTAAATTTGTGCTTGGACACAATGAATAGGAAAAATGGCGGCGAAGCTGGCGCCACAATGTGTCATGGCCAAGGCGGCAATCAAATATATGAGTATTCAAAAGGACACAATTTAGTCTCGTCTAGTCTTTGTTTGGACTCGAATATGTCCAATAAGCCGGTTAAATTGTCCAATTGTAATGGTGGCGCCAAATCTCAACAATGGGACTACGACAATCAGAGTGAACAATTTCGTAATCGACTCACTTCCGAATGTTTGACACTCAATCAACACAACAATCAACAAATAATCACTGCTCAGTGCGATAAGGAGAACAAGTTTCAAAAATGGTTGCTTAAGGATCCAATTTTTAGCCATTATTTGCCATCATTCAAATAATCGATCAATAAAGCCAATAATTTTCATTGAATAAATTATTAATTAATATATAAATAAATATTTTTTTTTTTTCTTTTATTCTTTTATTATTTATTAAAAGGCTGTTTTTTAAATTATTTTAAAAAAAATAAATAAACAAAAAAGAGGCATGCACTGTTTAATTTTAATGGCATTTTTAAATTTTATTTATTTGCTCAACCATTTATTTAAATAAAATTTTAATACAAAACAAAAATTTTTTATTTTTTTATTCAAGTTTAAAAGAATAATTCATTTGGGTTCAAATACCAAAAATGAAATATATTATTTTGATTATGAGACCTTTAGTTCAGGTGATATAGCCTTTGGAAATAAAAACGTGTCCAATGCTTCAAATAGACCTATCTTGATCATTTTGAAAAGCTAGAGACTTGAAATTTTCATTTTAAATTAAATTAAACTTTTTAATAAAAATTAGTAAAATACTGACATTGAACTTTGAATTTAGTTTAATTAATTTTAATTGTACATGTTTTACAAGGAACATCTTGGTGTTTTTGTAATAAGTTCGATTAAAAGGGTTAATTTCTGCAAAAAATTTCTGCATGCAGAATTATGCTCATAACACTCTTATTTGGTATAACATAGTTACTGCATTAAATTTTATGATTTCAATTTTTAAAAAAATAAATTTTGATCATGAGTAAAAAAAAATTGGATCAGAAACTTCAATTTGCCGATAAAAACTGGTTAAAAACTTTTAACATAAGATAAGTTAGATAAATCGAGAAATTAGTCTTTTGGGTTTTTATGATTAATTTGATATAAATTTATAAATGTTTTTTTTTTTTTTTTATAAAAATCTTAGTTTTAAATATTTAAAAAAAAATTCAATAATAATGTAAGACAAAAATTAAAACATCAACTAGATTTAAATTTTAATTTATTTAAAAAATGAAGCATTTTTATCGTTTTATTGAATTTCTTAATAATACCTTAAAAAAATTGATTAGTATATTTAATTTAAATAACTTGTTTTTTTTTAGGTTTATTTTGTTTTTGTTTTTTTTTTAACTTCAAAAACTATTTCTATCTAGCATTAGAAAAATCTTGTTTAAACATATTGAATAGTTTTTTGTAAGCATGTCATTGGAATAGCTTATAATTTGTCTTTAACAGTATTTCCTACACTTGATTAAAGCATTGAAAAAAACGCAAAAAGGGACAGACTTAAAAAAGCTTTACCAGCACTTCAAAGAAATTCTGCTTTTAGCTCAAGTCTAATAATGACACCTGCAACCACATCATCAGAGTCTACCGCGATACCAAATGTAAATAAGCCAAAAAAAAAGAGGTCGAAAGCCTAAGCAAAGTAATACTAATATTCAATCACCACTTAATTAATTTTTTTATTTTTTTTTCAATTTTGTTTTTTTTTATCAGCTACTTGGTAAAAATAAAATAGCTACTTTTTGTATATTTTTTGCTACTTTTCTTTATCTACTTGAAATAAATAATTTAGCTACCGAAAAAAAATATAAGCCATAGTTTTTTCTCATTTTCAAGGTTAATCAACAGACTAGTGCCTTTCAATCAAAGTCGACTGATCAACACTTTATTTATTTAATTTAAATAAAAAAATTTTTTTTAAATATTTAAAACTAAGATTTTTATAAAAAAAAAAAAGAAACATTGATAAATTTATATCAAATTAATAATAAAAATCCAAAAGACTGATTTCTCGATTTATCTAAATTATGTTTCAATTAAAATTATTTAAACTAAATTCAAAGATTAATGTCAATATCTTAAGATTTTACTAATTTTTTTTATTAAAATGTTTAATTAAAATAAATTTTTTTAATTTAAAAAGTATTGTTTTTTTTTTTCAAAGATTGAATAGTCTTATTTGTCCTGATAATCTTGATTTTTGATTGTTTGAATGAATTGAAGAAGCAGCTAGAATTGTTTTATTGTTTACTTTTGCAAAGACAAAATCAAATCCAAATCTTGATCGTTTTTGTTTTGTACTAAATACTTTTGAATGTTCGAGTGGACACGGATGAAGATCAAGTAAAGAGCATTGATCAGTAAAATTTTGCAACAGTGCATGTCCTCCTTCGAACTCAAATATCATTCCTTCTTGTATGTGATCAATAAGAACAATATTTTCGGATCTCATTTGAGCGCTTACAAATAAATGTTCATCTTTTCTATTTTCATATTTGTGAAAGACAAGCTTTGATCCAAAACTTGAATAGGGCCTATCACTCTTAATCACAGACAACAAGTCATATAGCTGCTGTTCAATTGCTAAGCTAAATAAACGAACAACACCTGCTCTTTTGAGCTCAAAAGAAATCGAACTATTTAGCTTGGTGTCTTCGGTTGGCGATGAAACGGCCACTACTAACCTATTGTTCTGGTATGATAGATCAAAATCATAGCCAAATTGAGCCCATTCTTCATTTCCATTTAGTGTTATCACTTGTTTTTGATTGGGATACTTGTAAACATACACTTTGCCGACTGATTGAATATCCTGATCGGATATTTGACAGTCAGTGCGATAGCATTTTCTAGATTGAGGTGCACCTATCATCAAATATCCATATTTTGCCTTAGCTGAAAAACCAAACCATTCATAAGCCATTTTTCCCATTAGAAACCAGTCTGAATCGACAATATCAATTTGGCTATTTATTTTTTCTTTGCTTAACAATACAGAAACAAATCCACATTGGTCAGCACATGTAGCAGCAAATGGTGAACTTATAATCAAATCATTTTTGCCATCTAAATTAACGTCACCAGTTGACATTTTCCAACCAAGGTTACAATATTCAAATTTATGACAAAATATTGTCACATTTGGTTCTTTAAAAGACAAATTTTTCTCTCCATAATAGATAAATATTTGACCCTTTTTTTTAAAAAATAAAATTATTTCACAAAAATCTATATTTTATTTTTTTTAAATTTAATTTTTTTCATTTAAGACAAAAAATTAACAACATTACTTGATACTTTATGTTGTGTAAATTGTAAGACGGAGCTGATACAACAATGTCATTGTATCCGTCTAAATTAATGTCCAGTATGATAACAGAATGGCCAAATCGAGAACTGATTGCATCATTGGGCGGTCTAATCACAAAGCTGGCCTTTTCTTGCAAATTTAAATTCTCAAAAGGAATGCCAGATGTGAGCGCAAACACTGCTCCATTCTGATACGAGTTTAGCTCTGAATAAACCGGAGCTCCTATAATCAAATCATCGTTTCCGTCATTATCCAAATCACCAGATGCCATTGACCAACCCAATTGAGCATTATCATTTAGCACATAATAAGTTGAATTTGACTCTGACTGTGCTACAACACTGTTCAAATGTGATTTAAAATAATTTCTAAATTTTGAACTCGATCTTAGGTAAACTCCTTGATCTGTTAGTTCAAGATCATAATGTGTTGAATCAAGATTTACTTTTTTGTTAATATGAGCTGATTCAATTGATCTGGTTGAATTTTTTTTCTTATTATTTTTATTATTATTATTAGTAGTACAATCAATAAACATGATATTGTGATCTAAATGACATTTGTCTACTCCATTTTCAAGCATATAAAAAAATTTGTTCCAAGAAATTTGTGTCCACTTTGAAAAACAAAAAAAAAAATTAAAAAAAATTTTTTTTTTTTTTTTTATTAATTTACTGTAGCCATATCATCCAATCCGCCTAGAAAAAAATCATTCAATCTGTCGGTCATAAAGGCACTTTTCTTAAAGTAATCAGCATAAAGCAATGACACGGCAATTTGTTCGCCTAAACGGCCAAGAAATAACAAACTTGAACACTCGATTATGTCTGCTTTGCTTATTTTCTCAACACCATACAAATCTTGATAAATATTGTACAAATCGTTGTAGGGCACATACCATTCTCCTAAATCACTTATGTATGAGGTATCAAGCTCAAATTGGTTGACAACATCGCCACCAAAATCACCCACACTGTGCGCTTGACTAAACGAGCCGTGAAAATTAACATAGCCCATTGAAGACAAAAATCCTTGCGCCACGCCAAGACTGTGCCAAGTAACATCTGCCATTTGATGTGACTAGAAAAATTTTTTATTTTTATAAAAATTCTAGAAGAAAAAAAAAATTTATTAGTATTCAAAATTACAATGTATCCAAGAGTGAACACTATTAAACGTTGGGCATCCTAAAATTTAAAAATAAAAATAAATAAAAATTTTTTTTTAAAAATTCACTTCATTAAAAGGCCGTTTATAGGTTTTTTGAATGTAATTTATTGTGGCATTCAAAAATGGCACCCAATGTGTGTCTTCACTAACATCAGCCAATGTTCCTTTTTTGCATATGCTCGGATAATAAGAATCCGGATAGGGATTACCAGCTTTGAGGAAAAAAGAAAATAATTTTTAATATTTATTAAAGAAATTTTTTTTTAATTTTAGGTACCCTGAAAAGCTGACTGATATTTTTCGATGAGCTTTAAATCGAAAATTAAAATAATAAAAAAAAATTTAAAGTTTGCTTGGTTTGATAAACATACTTTTTTGGCACTCAAATTTTGATCGAACAAATGGTCGTAATGGGCGGCAGCCCGATGAGCTATCTCTATATGGGTGCTGATTCCACATGAACAACTAAGATCAATTGTTAGAATTAAAAAATTACTTAATATAAAAATAATTGACATTTTATTATGAAATAAAAAGAAAATAATTTTATTAATAATTAAAATTGAATTGAAAAAAAAAAAATCTGCTCTTTTCACATTTAAAATTATAAATGCTTATATAAGCAATCTATCTTTGAAATTTAAAATTAGAATCAATTAAATTTTGATTAAAATTGAGAATTAGTGTGACTAAATAAACTTGACTAATTTTTTTTTTAACTATAAAAATATTTAAAAAATTTTTTTTTCTAGACTTCACACAAAAAAATTAAATAAAAAAAAAAAAAAAAAAAAAGAACCAAATTAAAAAATTTTCTTTTTTATTTTTTTAAACGGCCAAAAATATAATAATAAAAATAAAAATAATAAGGG
>VANL01001352.1:0-14397 GCA_006352455.1 Brachionus sp. 'Tiscar' | reverse complement strand
TTAAAATTATTTTTTTGAAAAATTTTTTAAAATTAAAAAAAAAAAAAAAAAAAAAACAAAATCAAAAGTTATCTAATAGCTAATTTTAAAAATATTTAAAATAAATTGAAAAAATTTCCACAAGTTTCAGGTACTTTTGTTTTGGCAAGCAAATTTGTTGTTTATGTTTAATAATAATTTTTCGCCTAATAACCAATCTAGTTTTGTTTCTTTTAAATTGTCATTCAAGCATTTAGTTCAATATAAGCTATTTTGTTGCCAAAATATTTAATCAATTTCTTTTCTTTGTATGTTCTTTATCTAATTTATTTTAATTAAACAAAAGTGAATTTTAAATTGAATTTTTTCGATCAGCATTGGAGAAGCCAGCTACAGAGTAAGTTTTCTGTTTGTTTAAAACTATTCTTTTAATAAAACAAACACCTTTGAATAGTTTAGGTTGTTATAGGAAAAACCTACTATATAATTTAACAATTATCAGAATTTTTACCTTTCATTAAATTGTCCTTGTTTGGCATGTTTGTATAAACATAATCGTTAATTTTTAAGCTAAGTTCATTGTCCAATTTTTGCTTGTAAGCTGCGATTACTTTGAAAGTCTTTTTTTTTTAAATAAACATTTTTATTTGGCTTTACGAAAAATAAATAAATTTAACTTACCATTTTTGAATCAGCTCTTGAATCTCGTGAATAAAGTCTTACTTCCCAATCTCCAGGGCGGCGAAAGTTTATGCAATTATTTGCTATGTCAACTAAAATTTTTCTTTGTTCTGGTTCATAACCGAAGCCAAGGGTTAAATGAAGTTGCTTTGAATATGGAATTATTTCATAATTAGCTTAAAATACGTAGCTGAAAGTTAATCATTTTTTAATCTTTTTTTTTCAATTAACGCCGGTTCTGGCAATAATAAGAAATAAATAAATTTCTGATGAAAACATTTTTTTATAAATGTTAATATTTTTTTTGCTTGAATGCTAGCTATAAATAATTTTTTGAGCAATCATCCTCAAAAAATATCTAATCATTATTTTTTTTTGCTTTTTTATCTTGAAAAAATAAAAATCGAAAAATTAAATAAGGTAAGAAAAAATTTAAAAAATTTTTAAATTGGCCTAATAAATTTTCTGACCGGCTAGTAAAATTTTCTTATTTAAAAAAAATTATATATTAACATGAAGACCAGTTGGTAACAAAATTTATTTGAGATTTTTCAGAAAAATAAATATAACCAATTAACTATTTCAATAAAATTATTAGAATAAAAAAAATTGTGAAAAGCATCATGAAATTCAAATAAATTAATAAAAATTGAGCAAAATTTTTCTCATTTTAGATCATTAAAATTAACTACAATAAAATATAACAACACAGTTAAACATTCTACGTGGCACTTTTTTTTTCAAAAAAAAATCTTTAATTTTACTTGTATAATCCATCAAATATTATCTAATTAATGGTTTAATTTTTATCATTATAATTATTTTCGTAAAAAACTTGGTATAATATTTTTTTAAATGATACTTTTATTTTAGAAAATTTGAATTTATCAAAAAGGAAAATTATTTTTTCAATTTTTATTTTAGTTTACAATATTTTACTATTCCTATATTTTTTATGAGTAAATAAAATTTAGTTTTAAATGAATTAATTTTAAGACAAATTAAGTTTTGTGAAATTTAGTTCACTAGAACAGAACAAAATATTAAAATTTCTTAAATTCTTTTATTTTTTTAATGATCAAAAGCAAGTTCTGTAAGTGGAATATGGTGCTACATTTAAAACTGCATTATTATGAACATTCTGTTAAAATTCTGAAAATTTAGCATAATTTTAATTTGGACAAACTTAGCTGAAGTACGTTTTGCAGAAATTTTGCACATCATTAAAAGACTTAAAGTTTTGATGCAACATTGAATTTTGCATTTAGAAAATTAGTAAAAATTTTTAGACAAATAATTAAGCTATTTTAGTATTAATTTCTGTACTATTTTTTATTTTGTAGCAAATTTTACAAAACTGAATAGTTAAAAAAAATAAAATCTAAAATATTTAAAATTTGATAGTTACTGTATTTGGCTGCTGTTTTATTAAAATTTGCTATAATTTGTCTTATTGAATTTTCTGAGTCAACATCTGGATAGAGTAATACCATTTGATGAGATGAATGCAAGTCCAAATTAATTGAGTTTATTTTTACTAATTTACTCGAGTTGACTATAGGTTCATTAAAATTTTTAAAGCATTTGTCGAATGCTTTATGCAGATTTGATATTTGACTATCGGGTATTTTAAAAAAAGGAGTCAACTTCATAAACGGTAATAAATTATTATAGTGAGCTTCATTGCATCCAAGATTTTGTTTGACAGTTTGAAAAAATTTTGAAATTTGATTTTCCAGTCTTCCAACCGGACAAAGAACTAAAAGACAATCTCTAGTTGAACTAATGGATTCGTTGCTCAAAATAGGATCTTTTGCGTGGATCATTAACCAATTGATTGCGTCAATACTATTTTGGTATCCAGTAGCCGCTAGTGATTTTTCTACTCGATCTTTTTTGAGTCCTAGGCTTAATAATTCTTTTAAAATAATTGTTTCGTTTCTGTGCTTTTGATAAGATCGATTGTTAACCGAATCATTTAGCGTATCATCCAAAGAACGTTTAGTTTGAGTTTTAGATTCTGAATTTTTTTCCGAAGTTAGTTGAGAATCATAAGACTTATCTGATTTGATAATAGAGTTTAGTTCATTTAAATTAAGCTTCTCATAGTTTTTTGAATTTTCACTCGAACTGAAAGACAATGTTTTGGATGTCTCATAGGGTTGTTTAATAGATAAATGTATATTTCGGTTGTTTATCAATGAAGATTGATTGTCACGAAGCTTATCAGACATTTGGAACATAAAAAAATTTTTTTTTTCTATTCATAATAAAAAATAAATGAAAAATTAGTTTTTCAAATAGTATTTTATTTAGCCAAACAAATAATGTCCTTTTTTTATTTAAATAAAACATCCTAATATAGTTGAGCTAAAATTTAGAACATGCTCAAATTATATTAAATTTTAAATGAATCAAATATGCTCTCATTAAGCAAGTAAAAAAATAATTGAAAAAAAAAAATTGATTTTGATGTTTTCATTTAAAGAGTACAAGAAAAATGTATTTAAAAATTCAACTGAGCATAAAACTGATTAAATAATCACTGCCGTGCTTTTTATCCATTCATTGTTTAAAAAGTTTATCATTAAAAATTAATATTCAATTTTTTTGTCTGGACAAAATTTGCGTCGACCTAATTTTTTGTGCACATATGCTCGGAGTTTTTTTTTAAGTAACCTCTTGGAAAAAAAACAAAACTACGCTCTATGAAATCTGGTATTTTAGGTTTTAATTTTTAGAAAAAGATAGATCGTCTATTTTTTTTAACATTCAGTCTCAACCAAAAATTAATAATAATAATATTTGGTTGAGAGTTGATAATCCTGTTTCATGTTAAGATAAAATTCCAGCAAAATATCTAAATTTATTTATAAAATGATTTCCTATCAATTTAATTTAATTCCGAAATGATAGATGATAAGAAATGCTTAATTTAAATTGAAATAATAATTAGTATATAATTTACATTATAATGTTAAATAACTGGTTTTAAATGAATAAGTAAGTCGATGTTACTGGAGCGAAAAAAAAAACATATAATCTAAAATTTTTTTTGTAAAATTCCAACATAAAATTTAATTAGAATTAAAACGAAACAATTTTTGATTAGATCAAAAAATGCAACTCTTGTGAGAATTTAAGACATTGTTCATAGTCTTTACATCTTATTTTATTTAAAGAAAAATCAATAAAATAATTTTTTTTTTAATTATATTTTGTTTCAAAAGTTGATTCTATTTAAACTTTTTAATTTTTTATTCGCTAATGCTTTGAAATTTACTTTATTTAATTTAAATTTTTTCTATTTAATAAAAATTTCGAAAACATAATCGAAAAAAAGAGCATTAATTTTAAATTTCTTTTCTATTTGGTATTGTTCAGCTTAACTTAATGTAATCGTTGCATTAAACTTAGATAAAACACACAATGTTCAAAGCATAATAAATAAACTTAGAAATTACATAATTATCACTTTAGCTAATTTTTTTTCATATTGCGAAAAAGACTTAAACCATGTTCTGGAATAAAAAAATTTAAGAGATAGAAAACGAGAATTTTTTAGAAACTTTAATAAATAGATAAAATACCGCCTAGCAATTTTAAAAACATTATGACTGATAATTAGCTAACTATTTTATTGCAATTTGAACAAAATTTACGACCGATGGGAATATTTTTTTGAAATAAATTAGCTACATTACAAATTTTTATCTGATGTAACGCTGCAAGAAAACCTTAATTATTTAAAAAGAAGATTTTTTTTTTTTATTACGGCATTTCAAATTTCTGGCTAATTTTAACTTTAAGATAAACAATTTAAAGCGTTTGAACATAATTCTACCTTTAAAATCTGAGCTAAAAAAATAAATTTAAATTGGATAATTTTTTTTGCAAAATTTTATTTTTGAGAGGTATCTTGTTTTCTTCTTATAAATTTGCTAATTTAGCCATTTTATAATCCAAAAACTGGTATTTTGCTCATACAATTTTATTTAATTAAAATTATATCAATTAAATTGATTGATCTAAGATTTTAAAAATATGTAGCATCTTCTTAAAACTTTAAAAGGACTTAAAAAATTACTTCTCAAAAAATAATTTTTTCGTTAAAAATCAATTAAAGGACCTTTTATTTTAAATAAGAAAATAACCAAAAATGATGTTAAAAAAAAATATACTAAATTAATCATTAAATTGTTTTTAATTTGAATAATTATGCTTTTTAAATATATCTAACTCTATACATAATACCAAATAGCTTCGAATTTGTTATTTGAAATGGTAAAAAAATAAAAATTTTACTTAAAAAACCAAAAAGTCTAGTTATAGTTACACCAACATCAGAAAATATACGAAAAATACTCTTAATAAACTGTTCTAAAATTTTATTTTTAAATATTTTTTGAATTAAAAAAATTAAATAATCAATTTCAATAGAACGTTATCAATGAATGCCTTTAAAAAATTGATTCATAGTAATAATTTCTAAAAATTTTAATTTTTTAATTAGCTTTATATTCTTACTCAATTGACTGATTGAAAATCTGAATCATAGGGGAGACACTATTTTTCTTTTTACTTGAAGAACTGTTTTAATGAATAAATATAAAATTTAAATCAATATTTTAAATACTGATAAATTTAGCTGATTGTAGATTAAGATAAATTATTTTCGATAAAATTATGGATTCAAAAATTATTTAATGATAGGTTTTAATTACTTTAAAATATATATCTCCTTCAAGTTTTTTAGTCTATAATTTAGTGACTATGACTTTTGAAAAACAAAAAGTTTTTTTTTAATTCGTGTTTAGTTAAAAATAACAAAAAGAAATTTATTCTCAGTAATTTTCAAAACAAAATCAAGAGTGATATAATTTGTCAAAAAGAAAATAAAATTTTTGCTTTTTTATTTTTTTAAGCGATTTATTTTAGATTTGTTTATTTTCATAAAAAATTTAATTTGAAAAATGACCGGAATTATTTTTGGAATCGTTAGGCAAACCACTTTTTGATAATATAAAATATTTTTCGAGTACTGTCTGAAAAATTCAACCCTTAAATTTCAAATTAATTAAAATATCTGATAAAAAGATAAAAGAAAAACTTTACAAATTGCTCGAAAAAATTGCCAACAATATTCAAAAAATGTCGAACGATTCATTTTGGAGTGTTTAGATGATTAAATTCAACCTCAGATCAAATGACGTCTCTTTATTATTTCAAAAAAAAATTCGTTGGTGGTTGGATCTAAGAGAGATATTTTTGAGAATTATAAAAATAAATATGATAAGTTGGCTTGTTAATTAAGATTCTTATCAGTAACAATTTCACTGTATTTTGATAATTTTATAGTATAAATAACAATTTTTGAAATAAGATTTTTAAAATTCAAGTTTAAAAAAAAATAAATACTTAAAATTAACAATGCCCAACAAATTTGTATTAATTTTAGGTTTGGTGTTTTTTGCTGCTATCCTTGGAGAAGCTGCCAGGTCAAGAGCTTCTTTAAGAAATAGACTTGACAGAAAAATTCCATGCAGTAATTCAACTCATCCTGGCAATAGAATGGCGCCATGTGTGCAAACAAATGAGACCAACTCAACGGTAGAAAGTCTACCTATTTTGCCTTGTATGAAGAAAATTAGAACTTTGTCAAGTCTAGATTCAGTTTTAATACCAGGCTGTGCCAAATATCCATGCTTGTTTAAACGTGGCGACTCATCAAAAATACAAGTTGCTTTTACTCCTTTATATAGAATTAGAGCTATGCAATTAAGCATTGCCGGTATCATTCAAGGAAATAGTGTCGATTTTCCGGTTGATGATCAAGATCATTGTGAAAAGTCAGTCGTTCAATTAGCTTCAGCAAATGCTACTCGATGTTCTTTAAACAGAGGAACTCAATACAACTATGAATTCTCTTTACCAATTTTGAAATCTTATCCAGCAATGCCATTGAATGTAAAATATGAAGTTAAACAATTTGGAAGATCGTTATTCTGCTTTATTTTACCAATTAGAATTGTTTAAATCAAATAAGAAAATTTTTACCTTAACTAATCATGTAAAATTTTTTTTATTTTAACTAGCTAAATTTAAATCATTAATAAATTTTAACAATAAAAATATCTTATGATTACTAAAAAAACTTGTTTATTATATTAGTAAAAATGATTAAGAGTTAATTACTTTTAGTAATGTTAATTTTTAGATAAAGTATTTTGTAATGACTGATTTTGAATGGAATAAATAATCCACATTGGCAAATCAAATATAATTAAAGATAAATAAAAAGCTTTATAAATTCAAATATATAACCGTTTTATTATTTAATATTTTACTTGTTTAAATTGTGACCAATTCCATCGAGTTTACTCTGTAACGGGGCGCGGCCACGAAACCGTCCAAAAAAAAGTTTTAGTAAGATGTGTGAAAAAATTAATAGGCATTAAAAGTAACATTTTTTTTATCTTAAATTTTAAATTAGGTAATATTTAAATAATAATATCTTATATTTTTCAACAATCTCTAAATTATTAATATCTTAGACATTTAATAAATAAAATTTTTTTTTTGATCAAAAATATTATTTAAATATTACCTAATTTAAATTTAAGACAAAAAAAATGTTACTTTTAATGCCTATTAATCTTACTAAAACTTTTTTTTTGGACCGTTTGTTTTGTGGCCGGCCACAAAACGAAAATTTCTAAAATTTTGCCGGCTTTTTCACGGTCAGTCTGTCAAATGACCGTGGCTTTATTGGTTACTCACGGTCATTTGCCGCTTTATCGACCGGCCGTGTTTTGGCTGCTAGCCTCTAGACCGGCCCCAACACTAACAACTTCTAATTCGAATTAATTGTCTTTAGCTTAACTTATTATTATAAAATAATCTGCAACACATTAAGCTATGGCAGATAAATTTAGTTTGGAGAGTTTCTTTGAGACGAACAAAAATCTGTTCTTGACTTATTATACTTAAATATTAGAAGACTTTTTTTTAAGTAGAATAAACATATCTGATGTTCATTGCAATTTTTATCAGTTTGATTACCTCTTTTACTAATTAGAAGGTTAACAAGGTTACTTCATATCTTCTGGTATCTTTTTTTTTCTTTTTTTTAAATCAAACAATCATTAAATAGCTAATGTAAGAAAGGAATGAAAATTTCTTGAAAATTTATGAATATTTTATTATTCATCAAAATGAATTCAGAAGAATTGAACAGATAATTTTATTTTGAAAATCTTGTAAATATCATTTTGAAACCTATATAATTGAAACCTTTTTGATTTTAATATCTTTATTATAAATTAATACTCAAAAAGTATTTTTTTACCTATTGATACTTAAGATGACAAGGATTGCACTAAAACATCTATGGACATGATCTTCAGAGATTTACCAAAAGTAATGCTTAAAGAGGCTAATATGAGTGGAAAAGAAATGAGACAAAAAAGAGTCAAAAAGAAGAAAATTCAATCAAATAATGTGTCAAAATTCATTGGAAATCGTATTGATAAGAAACAAATGAGGTACATAATAAGGAAAAAAAACTGCGATTAAGAGAGGTTACAAGCAATCAAATTGGACAGAATAAAAGATTTAAGGTTAAACGAGTTTTGGTCAAGTACAAATGAAAAAGGTAATATTGGTGAGTATGCTCTGTAGGGTTGGCGCGGTGAAAAACTTCCACACTGTCTAAATCGAATAAAATAGACCTCATTTTTGCACTCTCCATGTATGAAAATTTAAATCAAAAAATTAAAAAAAAAGTTGGGCCTAGGGGACCCAGTCAAAAGTTGGTCTCATTTGAATGTCTATAAGTCATAGAAAAACATATAAAGTGACATACAATCTTATTTTATTCTGTCCAATTTAACTATTCAAATTTATTCTCACATGTAGAAAGACCAAATAATCAACAGCATGACAAAGTCAAATTAAGTGTTGATGAATATTTTGAGTATATAAAGACCGCCTAGTTCGAATCTATTTTTACGTACGAAGATATCATGTGTATATTAAACAAGCTAAGTAAAATAAAACAGACCATGATTATATTTGTAACGAATGGCATTGTGAACTTTGGAACAAAAAATCAAATACAAAAATTTTAAAATGTAATAACTTTTTTTCCTTTGGTCTAAAACTGTCCCTACAAAATGTATCATTTGATACATTACATGTATCACCTAAAGTTTAATCTGTGCAAAATCTCTGCGATTAAATTTTAGTGATTTTTTAATGTATATACTATTTTGCAGATTTGCATAGTTCTTGCAGACATTAAATATCGGTGATACATGCTATTTATTACATTTTACATTTTGTAGAATCAGTTTTAGGCCCAAGGAAAAAAAGCTATTACATTTTAAAATTTTTGTATTTTTTTTTTTGTTTGAAAATTCACAAAGCCGTAACGAATTTGCTTCAGAAAACATACTGGTCATCGTAAAGCATTGGATACTTGCCGGAAGAATTCAATGTGGCACTTGTAACTCGAATACCGAAAAAAAAATGTTTTCTCTATTCTAGACAGATTTCTGTTTCGACCCTACTCGCGACGAATTGATTGTATCAAATCCATGGATAAACAATGAACTTATTTTTAAAGCACACTTTTTTTCATTGCATAAAAAGTGTCCTTTCAAATCATTTCTTCATATCAACCTTTATAATTAATTCTTATGATTCTAACATTTAATATTGGAAAATCATAAGTTTCGAATCAAGTCCTAGTCTCGGACTTAAAATATTTTCTTTTAATTTTACTTTTTTTTTTATTATACTTTTCTTTAATTAAACAAGAACACTTTTTATGCTCGGAAAAAAAAGTTTCATAACAAAAGGACACAAAAGGAAACATAACTAAAGTATTTTAAATAAGTTCATTGTCTAAAGCTCATCGAATTTTATTCGACAAATCGAAAATTGATAGAAGATAAGTTATCTACTATCAATTTTCTAGTATTATTGTAAGGCTAGATGGTCAATTGTGTGAATGTGAAGCTACAAACGAGTGAATGAAACAAGTTGGTGTTCGATCACCATATTTGTTTAATTTATATATAAACTTCATGATAAAATTTTTATGCGTTTATTGGTATCGGTTGTAAACCAAAAATAATGATTCCAGAGAAAGTTGCAAATTCAAATGTAAAGTTAATTTGAAAAAAAAGTCATTTCTCTTTTTGCTAAAATTGACATCATTATTTTGAATTCAAAAAAATTAACCAATTTTGCCGAAAGACGAATATAATGTGAATATAACCTTTTATTTAATATAAAATGCTAAATCAAATCTTTTTTAATTAATTAATTATAAAGGGGCAAAATTTCAATGCAAACAGGGTATTGTTTTTTAAATAAATAATAATAATAAATAAAATTCTAGGTAAAAAATGCGCATAAAAGTATGCTGTAGCATTTTTTTAATGTTTTTATTTAACTTTTATTTTAATTTTAACAAAAAAGAAAGAATTTGTATTTGAAGTTCACAACGCCATCTAATCAATAATTTTCATAAATGACAATGATCAAATGATTAATTTCAATTGAAAAATATCAATATAGGTCTTCAAAAATTAGAATAATTTCCTAAAACTAAAGTATATTTTCCCTTATTTTATAGAACCGAACAAATAAATAAATATAAAATTTAGATTAAAATTTTAAAATGCTGATAAATGTAAAATTATTATTTTAAATAAAATATACTTTATATATATTTTTTAATTAGAATAAGAGTTTAAAAAGGAAAAAGGACAATTTATATTGTTTATTTCGCTAGAATGAGTAAAAAACGAATAAGATTTTTTTTTTGCAGAATAATAAAATCTATTTTCATTGAATAAAAAAATAGTTTTGTATTTATCAAAATCCCTACTATAAGAAATTCTAAATCTACCAATAATTTTTAAAATATTTTTATGATTTTTAAATAATTTCTACTTTTATCAATTTAATATAGACACAAAATTTGTTTTTTCTAAATCTATTTTGTTTAATTCCAATCAGAAAATAATGATTTAAAAGTAGTTGTTTCTCCACCATCTATTAACTGACTCATTGGTATATATTTTGCATGATCATTTTTAATCATTAAATCCTTTATAATAAATATCAAATATAATATATTATATAAGCTATTTTAAAATAATTAAATACTTTGGCAGCTAAAATTGATGATATCTTTTCATTTTTTGTACAACGCTTACCAATCCATGTATAAATCCCATTTTCACCACAATCAACAATAAAGCAATCCTTTAACAATTGAATAAAATTTATTTTAAAAAATTTGTGAATAATTTACATTAGAATCTAGCATTGATTTTTTAAGTGGTCCCTTAGCAACTTTCACTATTGTTGGATTCTTAGTCTTGTGATCACTTATTCTTTTTAAAAAAAAAAATTTCTCAATAAAACTTTAAATGCTTAAAATATTACTTGTAAAGCTGTGTATTTTCATCAATAAATTTTTGCTCAAATTCTATGTCTTCAACATCAGAATCATTTTTAATCTGATCTGCTTTTTTGTCAAAATAATTCCAAAATTCTTGGTTTGTTTCCCAGTCATCCTCTAATAAAAAATTTCTATTATTCTTATCATTATTAAGATCATTTGAGAAAATAATTTACCAATAAGATGTACTGTCGATTTTCCTCCGAATTCATCGTCTCTGATTTGCTTTGCGTAAGTATTGGCTCTAAGACGTTCAATGCGGTTAGATCCGGGTGGACACCACTGATATATGTTTTCGCCATCTTCCAGAATAAAAACGTCAGATTTGTTCAGAGATTCGCTTCTTAAAGGAACTTCTATTATACGAATATCTCTTTTTCCTTTGACCATGTAAAGCCTTTTGACATGTTTTAAATTCTCAATGCTATTAAATCCAGATGCTATACCACCTTGTAGATATCTAAGAATCAATTTTAAAAATTAATAATAAATATTTTTTTTTTTTAGAAACCTAATTCCATTAGGAAAATATGCTTTGAAAAGCTTCGATTCAAAATATTGCATCTTAAAATTTTATTTTTATGGTTTTTAAAAAATGTTTTTTTTCAAATATTTACTTCTCTATACTGTACTGGTCGCCCACCTAAGTAGTCATCTAATTCAACAGCTTTAATAGCTGCAGTTGCCATTTCGTCTAATGTAGAATTACTTCCTAGCCAAAAATGAATGTCCCATTCAAAATTTCCTTGATTTGATCCACGAGTCTAAATTAGAGTGAAAAATTTTAATTAAAATTCAGCAAAATTGCACAAATTTACATTGATAATTAGATATGAGTCGCCACCAAAAAAAGTTCCGTATTGATTCTTAGGAATACGAACAAGTTTAAAATTCTCAATTCGCCAGATTACCAAGCCAGCTTGTTTACCAATATTTTCAAATTCTTGTTCAGCCATTGTCAATTATTAAACAAAATTTTTCTGCTTGCCTTTTAGCTCAAAAATAAAAAATTTCTACTAGAATATTATTTTAGAATAGCATAAATAAAAATAATGCATTCATTTATAAATGCACTTTACTAGATTTATTTATTTGGATTATTTTTAAAGATCATTTTAAAAAAAACAGCAGCATTTATATTTATTTTTATCTTTTTTAATGTTTTTGCTCAGATTAATTAAAATCAATCCCAACCAAACCGTTTTAAAATTAGTAATATCATAATCTGAATTTTTATCAGCCTTAAATTATTATTATGACATTAATGAAGTCAATAAATTCATGTAAATTTATCTCTAAATGATCCATTCTGGTTTAGTGCTAGCTTTTGTTTCATAAAATAATCTTTTAGTTCTTAAGAAAATCATTTTACCAATCAATAGTCTGTTTTGAATACATTTAATTATTTATTTTTATGTCTTAAGAGTGATTTGTATCTCAATAGGTTTTATTTATTCAAAGATTCGTGCCTTTAGGCAATATTTTAATTATAACTAAATAGTAACATTTATTTTACGATAAGTACATGAAATTCAGGAATTCAGTTACTTAGAAACCAAATTTAGCTTTTAAGCAAGCCAAAACACTTTCTCCAATAAATTAGATTAGTTTCTGCACGAATTTTGTCGGAATTTTCAGCGACTCGTTGTCAAGAACTTCTTTTAGATGTTTAATTCAGGTTATCTTGGTTCTGATCAATTTGATCAAATAGTCAATTCCTAACTCAATATAATCTGGCTTAAGTTAGAGGATATTTTGCAAGGTTATTTCTAAATCATCTTTAAAAACCTTCAAATATCTCCAGTTAAATAATTTTATTTTAGTTTATAATTGTTACATAATTATCCGAATTTAATGACATGCCACTCAAAAATTAGCACTGGTTTTAAAAAAAGTAATGCTCAATTTTAATGAAATGTCTTAAAAATGAATATTTTTGACCCGAGATAAAAAAAAAATTCTAGTTTATAATTCAATTTTCATTTTTTAGAGAATTTTATAAGAGCTTTAATAATTTTTAATAGTTTAAAAATTTATTGACTTTTTATTCCGCTTTAATATGCTTTTTATTAGCAAATTGAAGTTTCTGATCAAAATTTTTATGCTGATGCTCAAAATTTATCTTTTAGAATATTTTTAAGAGTGTTTGAAATGATAAAATTTAATGCAGAGACATATTTTCATGTGTAGCAAACTATGTTAAACCATATCTGAGTGTTGTGCTGCATGCAGAACTTTTTTGAAGAAATGTGCAGTTATAAAATACTAAGTTTAACATTGAATGTTAACTTTGAAAAAAAATTAAAATATTAAAATAACTTAAAAACATTTTTTAAATGAAAAATATTGAGCATGATCATTTTAATTTGACCATAAACTTCTATTTGCCTTTTTATTACGGTTTAATATATATAAAAAACAATGATTATTATTTAGAAAACAAAAATACTGAAAATAAGGTTAATTAATAATAACATAATAAATAAATAGTGTCAAATATAATCAAAGCATGTTCATTTTTTATTTATCCGCAACAAATTGAATAAAATGATACAGTTATACTTGAAAATAAAACAAAATATTGATTAAGATAGAACCAGTTTTTAGTTGATTAAGATAGAAGCTACAATTAACGTTTTAATTCGTCTGCTTAATATCTCAAGTCATTAAAAATAAAAAAAGATATGACTTAATTTTTTTTGTATTAAAACCCATTTTTACCATTTATTAATTCATTCTTTCGTAAAATTTTTCTTAAGGTTCTTCAATTTTAATACTTTAAGATTACAATTTATCATTTTTTGTCATATATCTTTTTATTTGAAAATTAAATGTAAAAATTAATACATCTTATAGAACTTTCTAAATTTTTCTTCGTAATTTTAATCATATGTTTTTTTATTAATATAGGAGGAAACGAATAAAATTAAAAAATATTAAAATTTTTTAGTTTTTTTAGTATTTGATGATATTTATTTATTTATTTATTTGTATATCTGTATCGAGCTAAGGCTCCTTCAGATTAAAAAAAAAAAAAATCAAAATAAAGTTAAATTAAGATAAAATATATAAAAAAAAATAAAATAAAATAAAATAGAAGAAAATTACAAATATATATTGAAATTGAGAATAACAGGATACATATTTTTAAATGTCTGATTTTTCAGGGTAAAAAGAAGAAACAGTAAGGTAGCAATTACACAATGGAGTTGGGTATTCAATATATCTTGCTTCGAAACCTTCTTTGTATTCCTCCACAA
>VANL01001351.1:0-14401 GCA_006352455.1 Brachionus sp. 'Tiscar' | reverse complement strand
TCTGTAATTAATTGATTGATAATTTATTTGTTTAAAAAAAATGCGCATGCGTCTAAACTTTTGTGCAATACTGTATTGTATATAATCCGATTATTATTATTAGGCTTTAGGCTAAAAGCTTATTATTTTATCTTTCAATTGAGCATATATAAGTTGGACCATAAACTTTATTTTAATTTTTTTTAATTAAAATTAGACCATGAACATTTTGGACAAAAAAAGGGTCTAAAAGGGGAAGAGATATAGAGATGAACTTAAGATTTAAATTTTATTTTATTACTTAGTCTCATTTTTACTTAAGCTTAAAATTTTAAGAGGATAGCTTATTGCGTTAAAAAATATTGCCAATAAAATTAAATTACCTCTTTATTTTCACCCCTCGGAAATTAAGATATTAAGATTATTATTATTTTTTAAGGGTTTTTTGACCATAACTTTTGAACAGAACATGGTACAGACACAAGCTATATATCGTTGCAATCCTCATTCATTTTTCTATTCGACAATATGTAAAAATTAAAGGCTGTTTTTGAGGTTTTAAAGTTTGAGTTATTTTCGTACCATTTTTGACTGGTATTTGATGTATGGGATTTTGCACCATCCTGTTGAAAAACCCATCGATTTGTACCAAAAATTCTCTGTCCTTCCCTCTTGGCAAATGGTAGAATTATACGTTGATAATACAATGAATTAATCGTCATGTCTATTTTTTTTAAAAGATTTAAATTTATTTAAACTTAATTTTAATTTGAACTTTTTTCAACGAGGAATGGTTCAGTTGCACCTTTTTCCATCAACCCTATCCACACCATTACAGTAAGAGGAAATTTTGATGTTCAATATAGTCCTTAAAAAAACTCTTGAATTTTACATCATAATTAAAAACCAAAATAATAAAATTTTTTTTACCTCCTTTTTTGTCAGCTTCCTCACGTGATACTGCATAAACTCGGTGATTTTGTTTATTTAGAAAATTTGTCGGAAAAAAACAATCTATAGCTCATTTAAATTATAAAATAATTCTCTACAAAATGATATATTAAACTTGCAACTTATATATGGTGTCTTATGAGGACAACATACGTCGCAGGTAGGGGTCAATTAATAGGCCAGAGTGAACTAATTTTGAAAAGAAAGTTAAAAAAAAATATGAATTTTAGAAATTAGAGAAAAAAAGCCTTAAATCCTCAAAATTTCATTATGGGTTGACCATTTTTTTTCAAAATGAATTTTAAGACAATCATTTTTGGCCACCCGTTAGATTAACAAAAATTTTATTTTAAAAAATTTATCTATTTATAATGACTATTTATTAATTTTTAAAGAATAAATAAAAAATACTTAATTCAGTATTTCATACATTGTTTTTTCAAAATATAATAAAAAAATTAGAAAAATTATATTAAATACAATTTTAAGACAAATTTTATTTCATTCTCAGAATACAAAAATATTTTTAGAGAATATCTTTTGACTTGAAGGAATTATAGCAGTCTTTAAAGTTTGGCCATCTAATTAAAACATTCGTGCATACTAGGCAAATATCAAAAGTACGCATGTGTCATTCCTGGCTGATTTGATAAAACAAGCTATTTCTACTACACAAACGGCCACTATTTGTTTCAGTATGCCTTGTGTTGGGAGCATCAAAATTCGACCTTCAACGCTCACAATCCGCTTGTGTTCACTGCAGACTTGTTTTTAAGTCACAGTTTTAAGTCTAAGTCACAAAAATTAAAGTCAAAGTTATGACTTGACCATTTCACTTGGCCATTCGCATTTTATAATTTTGTTGTCTAGCGCCAAATTAAAACATGATTTTATTTTTTTAGATCAGTGCTGAATTTTTTTTTTCACAAATCTATTTAATAAATAAAAAAATTTTGGTTTTTCCTGGTAATATTTCAATTTTTTCTTTGATTTTATTATTCTGGTAAAATATTTTTAATAATTTTTTAAAAATTGAAAAGAAATTTTATTAATTTTAATTTTTTTTTTGAAAATAATTTAAGTTCTGTTGCGGGACTATTATTATTGAGATTTAGAATTTAAAAAATGACTGATTCAACAGTTTTTATCAGAATTAATACAGTAATAGTTTGATTTAGAAGTAGCTAAAAAAAAACCGCGGCATTAAATTAATCATGCAGAGCGCGTTAACAGTAGATGACGCCCTGTAGCGGTGGCAAGATGTTTGTCAAGGTTGTTCTTGAATGAGATTACTATAGTTCAGTTGATGACATTATCTGGTAGGCCGTTCCAAATGTATGCAATTTTATTTTTGAAAAAATTGTGTCTTGGATTAGAAAAACTAACTAACTATTTCACGCCTTATAAATATACTATATAAATATAATATACACTACATATTAATTTTTTGCTGTGTTTTTCAAATCTGTAAGTTCCAAATTAACACATTCTGTGTATACCATAACAAATATTTTAACAGTTTGTATAGGTTGGTTGCAGTCTATGAAAAAGAAGCATCTAAAAAAAAAAATTTTTTAAAAAAAAGGTCAAGACAAAGGGTAACATATCATTTTAAACTAATTTTCTCTTCATTTTTTTTAGTTCTTCATTTTAATATCAAATATACAGGAAGTTTTTTTTTTTATCTGTACTTAGCTAAAGCTCTTTCAGAATTATGGTGTCTTTAAAGAACAAACTTAGTCATTAAGAATGGGTTTTCAAATTTTCAGATAAATTTTTTAAGACTCGTATTAAACGAAACTGTCAAAATTGAAGAGACTAAACATAATTTAAAGAAGTCTTTAATGAAAAAGCTTATCTGACTGTCTGGTCTCATGGAGAGAGAAACTGATTGTAATTAATTAAATATTAATTTAAAAAAATAATTATCAAGTCTTTGAGCTTAGTTACCATAGCTTATTTACATTTAATTAAAAGTGACATTTGATTTGTTATCTAAATGTAACATTAGAAAATCCGAGGGATTTTAAACCTTTTTTAAAAAATTTAAACTTGAATATTTATTAATCTCAAATAAATAAAGCTTTAAAAAATGACTCAAAAAAATTAAAAATTAACTTGTAATTTTTAAATTTTAATTTATTTATTTTTCTTGAATTTATGTAATTCTGATGAGATGTTTGACACTAATCAGCCGAGCTTTCTAGTGTCAAACATCTCATCTAGAGGCTAATTGTTTATTTAATATTAAAGTTTAGAAAATTGAATTACGTTACACAACTAACTTTTAATATTCAAAAATTTTAAAAATTTATTTGATAAACATAAATATACTATTAATCTATAATTTAAAATACTCTAGTTTGTTTTGAAAAAAAAATCTTATTCAATTTAGCAGCAAGCACCACAGTCACCGCAGGCTCCTCTTAAGGTTCTTCTTGTCTTCTGCTCTTCAGTGTTCACTTGAGTTGTGGTTGGTGCACTTGTTACTGGAGTATTCATTTTGATTTTATTTAAATAGAAAAATATTTGATTATATTTTAAAAATCAAATGCCTTTATTTATATGCAATGTTTTTGATGTTTCTTTTATATATTTTTAAAATAATTAACTAATTTAACACAGCGAAAAAAAAATTTTAAATATTCAACAAATTAATTTGGCAATATTTTATTCTAATGTGGAAAATGTCTATCTAAAATGTTAAAATTTTAGATTATTATTGCTTTTGATCACTAATTTTAATTTAATAATTTATTCATTGTAACAAAAGAAGCCTACACAGAAGCCGAATGCAACAAAGAAAATTTTTCCTTTTTTTTTTCACTTAAAAATTGACAAATTTCATCTGCAATAATTTTTTTTAAATTGCGTCTATTGATTTAGCAATTCAAGTTGGCAACAAAAAATCTTTTTTTTCTAAATTACGACTTTTGTTTTTAGTATCTGAAATTAATTTATTTATTTTTTAAAAAATGACTTTAATTATTTTCGAAATTTGTAAAAATATCAAGTCATCATTATTATTGAAATTTTAATTGAAAGTTTAACTGAGTGAAAAAAAATTTTTCAACTATGAAAAATAAATTTTTATTTAATTATAATTTTAGTTTTCTTAAATAAAGCTCAATTATTTCTTATTTTATCATGGATTGGCAATGAAAAACTGTTTACCTGTGTCTTTTTGTGCATAGGGTTAGGGTTTGTTGAGAAAAAGAAAGTTTTATTAATTTAAAATGCATTCCCAAATAAATCATAGAAAAGAATATTTAATAAAAAAAAAAGCTGATTGTCTATGGCTCATTTTATTTAGAAGAATTTAGTATTTTTAATTTTCTAAAAATTTCTTTTGACTTTGATTTATTTGTTTTATATTTTTGATTTTGTTTCTTCGATGCCTGAAAAAAAAAGAAAAATTTTAATTCAGAGTTATTACAGATTTTATGTGGTTAGGTGAAATTTATGATCAAATTTCAAAGATCAAAAAGTTCTATATTCGCAATTATTTCTTTATTATTTTAAAATCAAGCAGTCATTTTCAAACAAAAACTTGATACATTTCAAAGTACCTTTAATTTATTTTTAATATAGCCATGTATAATCCATTCTGTATATTTATTTAACTAGAAGTTGCTTGCTCTTTTTTGACTCTCTCCATCCATTTTAATGAACTAATTCTAGGTTTAAAGGCAAAGTAAAATTTTTGATCAAATTTGCTCTTATTGCAAAAATTTCAGATGCGCAATTTTATTGCATTGCTTATTTTAAATTATTTTAAATTGAAATTTGAAAGTTTCAAGAGCAAATTTTTTAAATTAAAAAACATGAAATAAATTGTTCATTACTGATAATGAAGATGGAAATTTTAAATGTACCTGAATAAAGTATTTATTTTCACTAATCAAGTTAGATTTTAAGGAGTATAAGAAAATTAACAAAGGTTGCTATAAAACCCCTGAACGTAGTAATTATTCTTATGATCAATATTTATGGTGAAAAATGGATTTGGTATAAAGAAACATTTTTTAAAATTAATCCCTCATCAGATCCATGTTGCAACTCAATAAAGTTGTGTCTTCCAAATTTTTTGCTGTCAATCTCGATCTTTGTGGTCGGTTTTTATAACCCGATTTAGAAAAAAGCCTTTCAGCTGGTCCTGATGAAGATGGAATTGATAAATATTTTTTTTCAAAAATTCGATAAACTGTTGTCTTCGTTATAAAACATTTTCATGTATTGTTCAAATTCGTTTTTGAATTTTAATTTATCATCATCAGAGACGACCAAAAGTTTCTTAAGCAACTTTAGCAACTTTTAGCAACTTGAAAGCAATTTTTTTGCAATAAGAAAAAAAAGACTAAAACCCTAACTTTAAAATAATTTATTTTATTAAATTAATTCAATAAAAATTAAACAAATTTCATTAAAAACAAAAATCCCATTAACAAATCATAAATAAAATCCTATTATGTCCACAATAACCCCTTAAAAACGTCTTAAAGAATTTTCCTCGAAACCGATTTCTATAAAAAAACAAAAGCTGGTTTGCGACGTTTGTAACATCGAGCTCGATCATCAGAAAAAGTCCTCTGTTCTTAAGCATTTTTCGAGCGAAAAGCATGTTAAAAATGAGTCTGCAAGAGAAACATCGCGAACTTTAAACTTTGAAGAAGACCCTCACAACGAATTTAGAAGAGAACTTGTTTTTGCATTTTCTTCAGCCAATTTCCTCTACATAAACTTGGGAATACTCGTTTGAATATGTTTTTAAATAAATATTTAAAAACTGGATTTAACATTCCTTCAACAAGTGCTGTACGTCGTTTGTTACCAGATGTTTATGAAACCGAGTTTTCTCATTTGAAAACGTTTAACAATGTTATGGCATTTCGTACGGATAATGTACCCTATATGCTTAAGGCCTATAAACAACAATAAAATCACTTATGCCAAAATGTGTTCATGTAACGTGTTTTGCCCATATCATCTCTCTTGTAGGAGAAACTTGGAGGTCTAATTTGGAAAATGTTGATCAAATTGTGGCTAATTTTAAATTGATTTTTTCAAGAAGTAGCTATAGAAAACAAAATATGTAAGAATTTTGTTTTTGAAGAATTTGAAATTGAAGATACTTTAGCATTGAACAAATTAAAAAAGTTATTTGAAGCGAACGACATTGAAAAATAATTTAAATTCGTGTCAGATCGTTGCGATAAATTTAAAAATACGATTCTTGAGTTTGAGAAAAAAGATCTCGAATCTTCGCGCACTTACAATTTATTACATGACTTGTATTTTTGGTTAAATGGAGAGCTAGATACAAATGTTAACAGCGTTCCTTAAGAAGAAAATCAGCTTGCCAAAAAGTTGTATAAAAACGCGCTTGAAAAGTTGAAAAAATATTTTATCGACGGTTCTCAGCCAGTGATGGAACTATTCAAAGCAGCTAGAATTTTTGACCAAAGACAAATAAAATTTTTTAGCTCAAATCTTTTGAAACACAAAATTCCATTCAATATATATAACGGTATAGCAAGTGAATGGCCCGTTTACATCAACTTGATTTCCAAATTTGAAAATGTTGATCCCGAACGGTTTATTTTAGAAAAATGGTGGATTCAAAATAAAACAAGACTTCCGAAAATGTTTGAATATTCAAGCTGGATTCTCCATTTTTCATCATCCACAGCTGACTCGTAGAGAGCGTTATCTAAATTTAAAATAATTTTGTCGGATAATCGAAAAAATATGTCTGATAAAACTATTTTTAAAACGAATTTTTTGTATCATAATATCAAAAGTGATGGTTTTCAAGAACCGGCGGATCAAAGCGAGAATTTTGATGATAACATTTTGCAATTTGAATGATAAATTAATACAGAAACTTGATTTTTTTAATATTTTTAAATTTGAATTTGAAATGGCTTTTTTATACCTAAAATAATTTTATTAGTAATCTTTTTTGGGTATTTTTTTTAAATGAGTTTTTTAGAACACAAAAATTAAACCGGGTTTTATATAAATTGAATTTTTTTTGATTAACAAAGCTTATTTACTTTATTAATATAATATACTTAATATTAAAAAAACTTTATTTGTACCGTACTTCAATTTATTTAAAAAAAAAACAAAAATTAAGTTAGCAACTTTCGCAACTTATCAGCAATTCTAGCAACTTTTCTAGCAAATTTCGAGCAATTTTTGGGAAAAAAAAAGCAACTTTTGGTCGTCCCTAATCATCATTCACTTCTCTTAAATTTATCTTATTTAGAAAGCTAAAAAACTTAGGGCGTTTTGAAGACGATTTTAAGAAACTAACTTCAGATTCAGTGTTACTGTACTCAGTGGTCTTGAATTTTTTGTGTGTTGATTAGAGCTACATGAAATATATTCATTGCTAAAATAATTTTCTTCTTCTTGCCACTTCCCTAAACTATTCCCTATATAATTGTTCCTCCAGACGTTTACAAAACAAAAACTTGTCATCAGAATTTAAAACTGAAATTTCAAGCCAATCTTTTTTAAATTAAGGATCAACGAATGAAGATTTGTACAATGAATAGTCAGTTATATTTTTATTTGATAAATCAAGGATTCCAGAAAATCGCGTAATCATTAATAAATTATTTCATACTTATATTTATTGGTATGAAATTTTCTAAATGCTGAATTTGTTGCAAAAAACTTGGAACTAGGCTTAAGGTCGAATACTGGTTTCCTTGGATTTCATTTGTAACAAATTCTAATGACTCTAAAATATTAATTACATCTACCACTCTTGATGCTCATTTTGACTTAGAATTAATCCATGGCTATCTAGTTATATTTTTAAGGCCATTATTTAAGTCGATTAATTTTATCTTGCAAAAAGCCCTTAAACAATTGATATCACTATTCGAGCGTAACTTGATAGGCTATGATATAGAATTATAATTTTTTCGGCTAAATATGACGCAAACAGTTTTTTTTTGTCTATCTTTTGCTGATATTTTTGTACATATCCTAATAATACCCTAAACATTGTTAATTTTTGCAAGGCTTTCTTATACCGTTCTTTTTTATACCGATTCCAGTTGTGTCATTTATGTATTGACACTGAAGAAGGTTTGTTTTAAATTCGAAATTTTCATTTCAAAAATGAATTGTAGTTCCGAGAAATGATCTTAACCTTCTATATAAGTCCATACATCTAAAGTTAGCGAAACAAATCGAATTTTTAATAATAAGTATTTTAAATTGAAACAAATTTTAGAAATCGCTTTTTTTAGTAAGTCCAAAAGCTTTGAGCTTGATGTTGGCTTCCATTTTTTACAAATGAGTGACATAAAATTTCGAAGGCTTCACATTGAACTAGTCGATAAGGGAGACCACATCCAATTTTTATACAGTGAAAAAAAATTTTTCAACTATGAAAAATAAATTTTTATTTAATTATAATTATAGTTTTCTTAAATAAAGCTCAATTATTTCTTATTTTATCATGGATTGACAATGAAAAACTGTTTACCTAGCTCTTTTGTGTCCTTTTGTGCATAGGTTTAGGTTTTGTTGAGAAACAAAAAACACGAAAATTAAAAAAATTAGAACAAAAAATGTTTTTCAAGCAGTTTTTTATAAAATTATTAAAAAAATTTTATTAATTTATCTATATAATTATATTTCTGCGATCGTAAATAGTTTTTATGATTGTCAAAAAGAGTAGTACTTTTGAAAAAAATAACAAAAAAAAAATTAGACTTTTTTTTGGGTATTTTAAACAACTCTGGTCTATTATTTAGAAGAATATGAACTAAATAAAAAAAATATAAAATTTTGTATTCTTTTTAATTTATTAAAATATTAAAATTAAAAAAAATTTACTGTCAAATTAATTAATTAAAAAAAAGTTTAAATAATTTTTAAAAGAAAATATATTTTTCATTTATTGTTCTTTACTTTAAGGATTTTTTGCAAACTAGTTGACATAAAATACGGTTTTTGTTTGGTCCCATCATTTTCTTCGAAGTCGATAAGTGCGCACAGAAGAATTGTGTCTATGCCAAACGAGAATACGTCTAGAAACAATTTTGTTACACAATAGCATCCGATCACAAATACAATCAACGGAGCTACATAAAAGTTCAACTCAGGCGTCAATCGAAGCAAATAATCAATCGGTATTTTGCGCGTAAAAACATAAAAGCCCAACACTGCCATCAAAAAAGTTATGCACAAATTTGAAATGAACAAGATAAAGTCTGATAGCTTGTTTAAGACCATTACTCTCAAAATGTTACTTGTTATTAATTGAACGGCTCGTTTGGCCGCTGCACAAAAATTCAAACTGTACGTAGCTGTTATGATAAAAACTCTACGATTTAGAAACTTGACAAATTTTTCCAAGCACCAAAGACAGCATTTCATACAATTAAGTACATATTTGGCAGCCTTGCTTTCTGAGCTTTTGGCTTTCGAGCCTATGTATTCAAGAAAAACGCGCATCATCTTCAAAATAGCAATTATTAAGGAGCCGAAAGCCAATGTTCCTAAATGAAAAAAAATTGCTCGCCAAAAAGAAAAAATTAATGTCATAAAAGGCAGTTTTTTTAAGCTCATTTTGCTATAGCGAGTAAAAAACCACGAACCAAAAGCTCCGCCAAGTGTCATCTGATTCAATGCAACACTGAACGCCACTAGCCAAAAAAGCATGAAAATCACATAAGCTTGCGGTATCCATTGATATTCATTTATAAACTCCATAAATACTGTGTAGTAATTTTTTAAATTATCTGATTCAAGTCCAATTGGCAAGGTTGTATTGAAGCCAAATTTGTAAAAATAGCATTCATACGAGTCGGGCACTTTGTCCTTTATTTTGTCAAACAATTCTGGTAGACAATATTCTCCCAGATTAACCAGTGAGTCTGATCTAGATGTTAGATTGGCAAATGAGTTGTTTGTGTCGACCACTTTGTAGAGTTTAATGCCAGACGAAGCCAAATAAACTGACACCGTTAAACAATAGCCTATGAATAGAATTTGAATTATGAGAGGAATAATGGGCCATATAAGAACAGTGGGCATGTCAACCACAGCTTTGCTGACCTCTTTGATTAAAGCAATGGAAAATTTTATTTGTTTGCGCAGAAAAATGGTAACAAAAACCAAAGCTAGAAAAATAATTCCAAATAAGATTGACAAAGCAAGCCATGTCTCTTTTAAATTTCTAATGTAATCTATGTCAAATAAAATTTCAAATTCTAATTTAAAATCTGTTTGATTCTTTGATTTTTGTAATGATAGATATTCGTTTATAGAAAAGTAAGTAATGAAGCCAGTTACAAGTATAACAATGGCAAATGAAAGATAGACGATTGGTTTGACTACAAAACGTAGAGCAAGCATCCAAATAAAGCATAGAATGGCAGCTATGCCTATTCCGATCAGTATTAGCAAATAGGCTTTGGAAAAATCTTCGAACAAAACCTCGTATGATTGTTTAAGATTGAGAAAATTTTTTAGATATTCAACTGCTTTAAAGAGAGTTTGATAGCTTAGTGGAGATATCTGACCAGTTTGATCGAATGCTTCGATTGGTATGGTCATATTTGTGTCAGGATCGATTGCTTCCACTAAATCTTGCACATTTGACAGGCTTGATAAGATGTTCGGTACGCAGCGACCGAATAAAGGCCTGCTGGGAATGGTATAGCTCGGACACTCGTTTGTTATCGGGTCGCAGAATTGTTGCAGTTTTTGCTTATGACCAGGTATTTTATCGTAGGCTATTTCTGATGGACACTCAGAAACACATATTTGTCTTGTGGGACATCCTGTAATTGCTGTTAGAATACTTAAACATTTGGTTAAGTCAAAAAAGAGAAGATATTTTTTGTCTTGGTAATCGCCTTGTGCGCATATGTCACCGCGCGAGTCATGAGGAAGGATTAGACTTTTAGGATCACCGTTTAGATAAGAAATAATGCTAATGGCAATTAGAATTGCGACAAATAGCAAAAATATTAGTAAACATATAATGTCAGTACATTTGTGCTTGGGTGCTCTGAAAGTAGGCTTTGAGCGTCTGGCTTGTGGTCTGCGTGCATTCATTTCCACCGATTCATCTCGGTTCCTGGATGGCATTTTTTATTGTTGTATTTAGCTTTTTTTAAAATAAATTTTTTTTAAAATTATCTTATTTAAATATATAATTTTAATCATTTCATTTTAATAAAAGATATTGAAATGTTTCTAAGGTTACTTAATTCAAGTAAAAAGATAATTTTATTATTATTTTGTATGGGACTTATTTAAAATTATTTTTTTGCGAATTTTTTTGATAAGACTTTCAAATGATTTCATGAAATTAGTCATTCAAAAATAAAAATATCAAATAATTTTAAATTTTCTGAAAAATAATGTGAAAAATATGCTAGAAAATCTAATATAGTCAATTCTCGATAATCGGACCCATTTGGTTCGACAATTTAATGTCGGAAACATGATAGTCTGGAATTGAGAAAAAATTAAAAAATGTCGGATTAAAGAATATTTTATTTACAAAATAATATCCAGACTCTGGATATCAGTGTGGATTTCTTTTAACTTTCACCATTGTTCGTAATTTATTTGTTTATAAACAGTAAACCTTTATTATAAATGAAAATACACTGTAATGCTTTTATTAATTAAAGGCAAAAAGAAAAAAATAAGTTAATTGGTTGGAATACAGTGTAAATTAAACAGGTTTTTTGGGTTAAAAGTGAAAAAATTTATGCTGAAATTCAGAAATTATTCGACATGTTATGCCGGATACTTGAAAAAATTTTTTTTTTTTTTTTTCCTTATTCACTCCTTGTGGAGCATAGGGTCATTACTTTTGATTTCCACTCAAGTCGATCTTTTGCCTTTACCCTTGCTTCTCCCCATGTCATACCCATTTCGATGAGCTCTTTCGTGGTTGTTGACCTCCATGTTACTGCTGGTCGTCCTACCTTACGTCGCCATTGAGGTGTCCATTGAAGGGTCCTATTTGGTATCGGTGTATCTTTCATTCTAAGTACATGCCCGAGCCATCGCAGTTTTTCGCCAATTCTTGCGTCTTCATATGCATATGTGCTTCTGAATTAGATATTAGCACCAGATCATCCGCAAAGTCTAAGTCTTCAAGTTTTGCAGTTAATCCCCATTGAATACCTCTCGCACTAACAGTAGTTTTCTTCATGACATAGTCAATCAATATTAGGAATAGTGTCGGAGAGAGAACGCACCCTTGTCTGACTCCTGTACACACTTTGAAACTCTCAGATTTTCCTTTTTCCAGAATCACGTTACACTCGAAATTCTCGTAGAAGAGTTTTATCAAGTTAACTATCTTCTGTGGTAGGCCATAAGATCTTAATATAGCCCACAAGGCTTCTCTGTGTATGCTATCAAAGGCTGAAAAAATTTACTATGCAAATAAATCAAGAGGTAATGAGAAATCGAAATTTGGTCGGGTTTTTGAGAATTCTGTAATATCGAGGATTGACTGTTCACATTGATCCATAGTTTTGTCAAAATTCAAAAAAATTTTCTAAAAAATATTTCAAAAGTCAAAGTCAAATATTAATTTTTAATGAAATATCATGATGTTATGAAGTCCTTTAATCATTTTAGTCTTCACCATTTAATTATTGAAGATCAATTGAGAAATTTGGAAAGATATTTGAAACTTCAGCCCAGTATTATCTTGGTAAGCGAAACAACAAACATGTTTATTGTGGACTTATTTGTAGCATCCGAAAATATAAAATGGTGTTTTTAACACTAGAGCAGTTTGTATCGGCTCCTTTTAAGAGGATACTTAAGATTATGGTGCAAAATAACACTTTGAATAAGGTTGTCTTTGATAAAGCACAGTACATATACAAATGGGGCTACTAGTTTATAAGAATAAGAGATTTAACATCGGTGAAATTTTGAAAAAATCTGATGATGTTTAGTTCATTATTGTTACAGCAACAATAAATCCTGAATGTAGAATGGGAAAATGGACCTTCAGGCTTTTTAATTGATAATTTTTGTACATCGCCAGACTTGGCGCTAAATGAAATAAAAAAAAATTAATAAATTTCCAGTTTCGTTTGATAGACCGAACTTAAAATTTTCGATTTCACAGGTGACAAGCATCACGGAAATATGTTATAAAATTAATCAAAAAGAATTCAAGGATAAATTAGGGATCATATACTGTAATGGAAAAAATATTGTGACATGCTGGCAAGTATGCTTAAACCTATTTTTGCGATGAAGAGCAGTGCGTATCATTCCTGTATCATGAAAGAGACAAAAGTGAAGTTTTTTATTTGTGACTGACACAACATTTGGAACATCGCACTTTTTTCAATATTTTAACATTGGATTCATTTTGTAATTCAAAAAATAAAAATTAAACCAAATGTTTATTGACATTTACATTAATATTGGTCCTTTTGTTTTTCTAATATTTTTTTTTAGTGTTATCAAAGACTTACTTGATAATGTTTAAGTATTGAAATGTCTTTAATGGGAACAGGGATGGGAATACAGAAAAAAAAAGAAATGTATAGAAAATATGTGCTGCCTAGTTTTGCAAATCATTTTTTTATTTATTTAATTAAATAGTTTAGGGAATACCCCAGGCAGCTCAGAATGGATCAGAGTCCTTCTTATTAGCCTAGCGATTGAATAAAAAACATAAAAAATTAAAAAAATAAGCGACTAAGAATAAGAAAAAATGAAAATAAATATTGACTAGTTTTGGTAAATAATGAAATAAATGCCTATTTTATCCTCGGATATCCTGTAAGATAACATTGAACTTTCCAAAAAGAGTATAAAATTTTTGATTCATATCTAGTGCAGTGGAAAAATACTCCTTTAAGTCGATGTTAAATTGTTGATGTTCAATTCGTTTATGGAGAAATCTGTGTAAAATACGTTCGGATCTTGTAGCTAACATGTCGAGTTTTAAATGCAGGTGAATTTTGGTTATTCTTGTCTTGATCGGAAAATATTTAATGTGCCTTAATATTTTGTTCTGTAGTTTTTGTAGATCAGAGCTTATTTTTTGCGTGGAGCAAGAAATCGGAATAAAAAAGTAGTCGAACTGGGAACGAATAAAGCTTTTGAATACGATCTTGGACAATTCGATTGAGTTTCTTAGTTTTAAACCTTTTATCCTACGTATTAGATTAATTTTTGACATAGCTTTCACATTGATGTTTTCCAATAAGTTTTTGAAGCTTAACTTAGGATCGAATTTAATACCTAAAAAGGTTGGAAACGGATCTAACGGGACTGGTTGGCTACCGATGAACAGCTTCAATTTGTACTTTGTTTCATAGTTTGATCGATGTCCAGCAGTTGTGAAAACCGTGTGAAAGGTTTTGCTTGTATTTACAACAAGTCCCCATTTCCGGCAAAAACATGTAATATAACTTATGGCTTGGTTCAGTGTTTTTTCAATTTC
>VANL01001350.1:0-14404 GCA_006352455.1 Brachionus sp. 'Tiscar' | reverse complement strand
TTATTTTCTGTTAATAAAATATTAAATTTGTTCTGATATTCATCATTTGTGTTGTTTTTAATATTTTTGTTATAATTAATATAATATTTGTTCTAGATTTAATAAATTTGTGGTGAACTTTTACTATCGGCCATAGTTTTTTGATATTATTTTCTGAAAATGAATTCAAGCAAGGAAATAAATAGTTTAAGATTGATCCTACTAAAGATTTATACAAATTTCCTAGTTTGTTTTGAGTAAGACCCCATTTTTTGTTTGACAATATCTTAATAATATTTAACCTTTTAATTTTTTGCAGCGTTCTTTAATTTCGTCTACTAGTAAATTAAAGTTTAACTTAGAATCAAATTTAATTGGTTTTATCTCTTCTAATAAAATATTAATAATGTTGATGAAGCCCCATCTTTCTGAAAAATCCAAGGTTCGTCTGGCTAAAATAGGAGTTCAACAGATGATAAACGATTGTTTTCCAAGGTGTTGATGTTGACGAATTGATTAATTCTTGGTATAAAGTTCACGAAATTCAAAACTTTAGTGCTATCTGAATTTCACATTTTTGACTCAAAATTCGTAATCTACGCCCTCGAAAACCCATAAAAATTTTTTGTTGGGGGAGGCAAGAAAAAAATTTTTTGCACCCAGAGTTCCAAATCTCAAAGATGAAACTAAAATATACTAGAAAAGTATATATATTCTGAAAGAGCATAAAATTCTCTACATGCTTATGTAATTTAGAAAAAAAAAAAAGGTTTGGCGGTTTTTGCTGGCTAAAAAAAGGAAAAAGATGTGTTTTTTCTGGTTTAAATCGTATCTCCTCCGAGGGATCAATAATGAGCCCACTTATTTTTTAGATTTATATAAATTCACTCTACCATCGTCTACTAGTAGTATATTAAAGTTTAACTTAGAATCAAATTTAATGCCAACAAACTTGATTACTTTTTGGCTCACTATTCTGTTTCCATAAATTTTTAAGTTTAGATCATCACTCTCTATTTTGTATTTAGACACGACTCTTCAACTGATATCTTCATTTTCCATTTAATAAGCCATTGTTCTAGTTCGTTTGTGTATTTATTTATCTTATTTTCAATGTTCCCCTTTTTGTTATAAATGAAGAATGTAACTAAATCATCTGCGAAAAGCAGAGAGTATTCATTATTTGTTTTTTTTCTTTTGGGGATGTCATTAATATATATACTAAATAAAAGAGGACTAATTACTGAGCCTTGAGGAACACCTGCAGTTATTTCATATTATTCTCTCAAGTGATCATTCACATTTACCTTAAATGTCCTAGAGTCTAAAAAGGATCTAATCCAGTTAGTCAAGTAATGAGGTGGATTCAATTTGATCAATTTAAAAAGTAAACCTTCATGCCAAACCCTATCAAAGGCTTTAGAAATATCAAAAAACAGGCCGCAAACTATTTTTTTTCTATTAAATGATTCTACAATTTTTTGAATTAAAAAGAAAAGATTTTCGCCGGTGTTTCCTAAAACCAGACTGCTCCTGAATAAGGAGTGATTTTTGTTCTAAAAAATTGTATAATCTTGAATATACTATTCGTTCCAGTAACTTTCTTAGACAACTCGTTATACTAATTGGTCTATAATTCAAAGGATCTTGTAAAGTAGAGGCCTTTTTTTGAATCATAGTAATGTTCCAAGTTTTCCACGCTTTCGGGACTTTACCTTCTCTAGAGATAAATTAAAAAAGTTCTATGATTTCTATTAATGAATTTCTGGGTAAGTTTTTTAACATTAAGTTATGAATTTGGTCAGGTCCTGATGCTGCTTCATTTTTCAATCTTTTTACAGCTATAATTAATTCATTTATGCAAATTGGATCATTAAAATTACACTGAATCAATTATTGAAGGCCAAATAGCTGTTGATTAGAAAAATTTTGCTTAAATAAAAAGCATATGGCACTGAAAGACCTAGTCTTAAATGGATTGAATCATTTTTAGTTGGGTAAAAACAGAGGTTTGGACTTGGTGAATATTTGTCTAAATGGGAAAAAGTCACAAGTGACAATTAAAAATTCAATTTTATTGACATGTAATAAACAATGAATACATTTTAAAACTAACAACAATTGTTGAAGCTTATATAAATTTTTTTAAAAAATCGGATGTTTTTTAACATGGCTCAAATTTAACCATTTTTAAGACTCATTAAAATTGAACATTACTTTTTTTAAAAACCAGTGCTAACATTTCACTAAATTCGGACATATACGAATTTCAAAAATAATTTTTGTGATTATCTATAATTCTTTTTTTAATTTCTCTGTTTAAAATTTTAGGTGATGTTATCATCAAATTATCCAGTTATACTAATATTATCTGAAAAAAAAAAAGAATCGTTGATTCTAGAATTAAATACCTCAAGCACCTCCAACTGTTAGAGCTCTCGTACCTCTTAAATATATTGTATCTCTTAAAAAGTACCCACGTCAGATAAATTCTGCTATCGGTAACTTTTTATCATTTATTTAAAAAAAAAATTTAAATTGTGCTACAAAAGATTTTGTCAAAGAACGTCAGCACGAACCAGGGTATGATACAATTCAATAACTTAGACAGCTGCACAACGATGAAAAAAAAATGCAATTAAAAAAGGCAGGTATTGTGAATTTTAGAAACAAAACGAACAAAAATTCTTCCTTATTTGATAGATCAAAATTTATTAAAATAAAATATATTTATAAAAATACTGCAACATAGTGCAACATACTTTGTTGCATCTCTTTTGTCTAAGATTATTTTTCTGATGTAAATAAAAGACAAAAAATAAAACATCAATAAGATTTAAATTGATTATTGACCTAAAAATAACAAAAAAATGTTTTTATTTTTGGTAAAAAAGATGCAATAAAGTATGTTGCAGTATTTTTTAAAATGTATTTTAATTTAATAAAATTTGGTCTATCAAAAAAGGTAGAATTTTTGTTCTTTTTGTTTCTAAAATTCACAATACCAAAAAGGCATTTATTCTGACAGTACAAAATTTTTTAAAAAATTTATGAAATTTGATATAAATTTTTATCAATGTTTTTTTATTTTCAAAAAAATTATTTTTTATTAAAAATTTTAATTTTAAATTTTTTTGAAAATTCATTTAAATTAAATAAATAGTGAAATATGAATAAAAAATTAACTAAAATTAAGATTTTTTTTTAATGCTGATTTAAAATTAGTCTTGTATTTAATTAAATAAAAATTCGAAAAAAATTCCTAGGACCAAGTTTAAATATATTTCTTAAATCAGACAAAATATCTGAGCTTTTTAAACTAAAAAAAAATTTTTTTTTTTTTCAAAAATAAAAAATTAAATTTTTTTTGTTGGCTTTAAAGTATTTAAAAATAAAATTAGAAAAAAAAATTTTTTTTTTTATTACGGGATTAAATCAAATTTAAAATTAACAAAAAAAAATAAAAAAACACCCAGAGTTCAAATAGAAAGGAATTTTAGTCTATTTGGATCGTTTGATCAAAATAGCTTGGAGTCCTAAAATAATTTTTAACAAATATGTCTATGTGGGATAGCAGGTCAATGTGGCTATAAAACGCCTAAATTCACAAGCACAAAATAACAAAATCAAACAATTAAACAAACATTCTCTAAAAGTGAAAAAAATCAATCAAAATGTCTGTGAGTCAAAATGTTTCAATTAGACAAAATTTCGATGAATCATCGGAGTCCATGTTGAACCAATTGATAAATGTGGTCTGCACCAGAAACTACAACTACCATGGAATAGCCTACTACTTCGATAGAGTCGACATCGGTCTAGTAGGCTTTGCTGCCGTGTTCAGACTTTGTGCTACATACTCACGAGACCTGACCCACAAACTAATGGACTACTGTGTTCTCCGAGGCGGCCAAGTCTGTCTTAAGGAAATTCCAAAGCCGGACTCGTCCGTATACACGAACCCGTCCGAAACTTTGGAATTTCTAATTCAGAGCTTCAAGGACATAAACGATTTGGCCGTCTCGTTGCACAAAGTTGCTGACGATAATCAAGACGGAAACATGACCGATTTTCTGGAGAGCGAAGTGATCAGACCAGTCGCTAGAGTGATCAGACGAGTCGGAGTTTTGCTTGCCAATGTGCGCAGAGCTGGTCCTGGTCTTGGCGAATACCAAGTAAACAAACATTTAAAATGCTACTTGACCAAAGTAAAGCCAACCTTGGAGACCATAAATTTTAGTCATGTGGTTTAAATATTTCTTTCTAATTTTATTTGATTTAATTTCAATAAAATATTTTGCAATAGTAACATAAAAGATTTTTTTTTTGTCACCAATAATTAAATTTTCAATTAACACTAGAAAGCCCGAGGGGTTTTTTAGACCCCTTTTTGAAAATTTAAAATTTGAATATTATCTCAAATATATAAAGTTTTAAGAAATTACTCAAAAAAACTAAAAAAAAATTGTAAAAATTTTTAAATAAATTTTATTTATTATTCTTGAAATTTTAATTTGAAATTTTTGTAATAAATCAGCCTGGCTTTCTAGTGTTAAATTCTATTCTGATAAAAAATGTCTTGAATTTTTTTTTTTTTTTAATACAATTACCATTCATATTTTTCACCATTTTTTGCATTAGTTTGCATTGATTTTTCTAGTTGTTGACTTGAAAATAAACCATGCACAAAGTTCATCAGATAAAAAGCTGACTTTAATATCTAAAACCAACACACTCTTCAGCAAGTTTATACTAGCACTGGTAATTAATTAGCAAGTATTAATAGTAATAGTAATAGCAATAGAGAAATAATTATTTCAGTAGGTAATTTATTTTTTTTATAAAAAAATAATATTTTTTTTTTAAGTAGAAGAAGAAAAATTGCTCATGGCTCTTAAAAAAAGACTATACATATGTATATTCTTATTCATAGAACAAGCTTAGAAGTGCCATTGTGAATTTCAAGAACAAAAAGAACAAAAATTCTACCTTTATTAATAAATAAAAATGGCTTATATTTTTTCGGGGTGACAAATTAAATTTTTTTAAGATGACAAAAATAACTAAAAGTGGTGACTAATTTAATTTGTTTTAGCTGACTATATAAAACTATATAATCTCTTTAGCACCCCAGATTGTATTTTCTACAAGCCCTTTTTTGATATCTTTTATACATTCTTTAAGAGTTTCATAAGACTTGTATTGTAACTTCATACTGCAAATTTTCCCCCGTCCTTTTTTTTGTAAGAGGTTCTTCAATGTTTACAGCTTCTTCATCTGTGTTGGCATCGTTTACTTGTCTGCCAATGATTGATATAGATGATGATTCATCTGATTCAAATATTTGATTCATTTTTTAATTTGTTATCCTCATATTTGGAATAATTAAAAGAATTCTTTTTTTTTATTAATTTATATTTTTATTTTATTAACAATAAAACAACAAATACAAAAACTACAATAATAACAAATATAAGTTGAGGCCTAACTTTGGGTTTTATTTTTTTTTTGGAAATATTCGAATTAGACGAATAATATAAAATTAAACACAACTATTTAAAGTGGAAAGAATTAATTAAAAATATAAAGAAAGAAATCCGATAATAAAAAAGAATTAAGATTGAAACGAAATGGCCAGTCTAGTGAAAGTTAAATTAAATTAAAATTAGAAAATTTAATTAAATTTAATATCACGAAAAGCTTAATTAAAATATTAATTTTAAGAGAGTAAAAGACCATAGTAACAATTTTTTTGTAATATCTTCTTAGTCGAAACATTAGTTTTTTTCCAAGCTCCTTCAGATTCAAAAAAAATAAAAATAAAATAGATTATTATTAATTTTTTTATTTAAAAAAGTGAATTTCGAGTAAAAATTTTTTAACTAATAATTAGGATTATCTTGATAATTACATAAAAACTCTTAATTCAAAACGATCATAGATAGCCATCGGATGTGCATTTTTTTGTATCCAATTAAAAGACAAATGCAGTTTAAAACTAGTTGTAGCCAAATTATCTTAGAAACATATTTTTTAAGCTTTTTTAAATGATTATTTTTCAAATAAAATAAAGCAATGTAAACTGGATTTTTCGTTTTTTAATTTTTATCGAAAAAATAAGAATCCTAGGAAAAAAAGACCCCAGATTTAAATTTTTTGGGCCTCAATTTTTTTAGAAGCATGTTTATGAGCCTTTGCTGTCAATCTCCACTGTATACAAATCCAAATGGCAGTTGTTTTTTGTATTCATGACAAAGGGTCGTAAAATGTCAAATTAAATTTTATTATTTGTTGTTAGATATTTTTAAATTTAAATTTACAGTAAATCAATAAATTTAAGATTAAAGTTGTTTTAAAATAAAAAAAAAAAGATTTGACCACTGTCACAGCCTACTGTCAAAGGTAAAATATCATCATCAATTTCTTGCTCTTCATACACTAAATTTTTCTATTTTAATTCTAGCGTTTTTAAAAAATTCAATAGCTGGTTGAGCGCCCTCGATCAAGTTCTTTTTTAACTTTAGATCTTTAAATAGCTTCTGAGCATATTTCTATTGAAAACCTATGCCATTTGAACAACTATCCAATTGATCACAAATTACGAAAAATATTTTTTTTTGTATTTCAGAATTTTATAAATTTAAATTTTAATTAATTAAATTGATTAGTTTTTATTTTATGTTTTGTTTTAAAAAAAAATAAAATAAAATTTAAAAATTTTCATTGTTTTATTGTAAATAAAATAAAAGTCATATGTTAGAAAAATGAAAAAATAATCGGTATATGAGCCATTAGTCTTAACCAACTAATGACTCAAAAAAATGACACTTTAAATGATTATATATTTTAAATATACAAAAAAGTTCACATAATCGATTCACTTTCATACATTTTATACAAACAAACACCCTGAATAAGCAAAAAAATAAAAAAAATAAAAAAAAAATAAAGAAGCCATATTTATACACTAATTAATTAAATAAATAACTTTATTTTATTTTTAATTTTTTTTTTTTTTAAATGTTATAATTTTTGTTTTGTTTTTGTTTTTTTGATAAATTAATTGAAAGTAATAGTTTTCCACTTTTGATCATCGTCTTTTTTCTCATCGGGCTTAAGTTGTTTGCGTATACCGCTTAGAATATTGCAAGTAGCTTCAGCTGTTAGAACAATCGGCGCTAGAGCAGTCGGGGGCAATTGTCTTAGAGCGCCGCCTATTGCACCTGGCAGACCTTTGTGTTCGGCACCGTGGCTGATTTCACTCATAAAATTGGCAGCTGTGTCGCTAAAGCCCTCGTAGAGCACGTAGTATGCATTGGCGAGTCCTTCGCGTATGTCGTTTGGCTGACGACGTATTCGCACGTACCGATTGGGACCGACACCGGTAAACAATGTGTCGACAATGCCGGAGCCGTCGTAGCCAATCATGTTAAGATTGCGATGCGGCGTGACCAAATCGTAGAAGAACTCGGCTATATTTTTGGTCGCCTGGAACATTCGATTGGTCAATTCAATAGTAGCCAGTACTGTGCATGTGGAAAAGGCTGCCGACCCCTTGCGAATGCCGAATAGGACACGGCCGTCGCGTTTATACTGTTCAATTGGGCAAAGTACCAAATAGGTAAATCCTTCGAAAAATTGTATCAATGAGTTGAATATTCCCCATCCTTTGATCAAATTTTTTATCTGATTTCTCTGTATGTCACTGATCCACTCTTTTACAAGCGCCTGTAGAAGCTTGTCGACGCCCAAAAAACCTCGTCTATAATACACACGTTTGAGTTTTATTTCCGTATTGCTCAATTGAACAACAACCATTAGTAATTTGGTCAAAGTGTCCATTTTTGTGTCTGATCTCTTGTCATACTTGCCACTAAAGTCAAATTTTATAAACAAATCTGGCGCTAGAATAAAATTTCGAATGAAAATTTGCTGTGATGTATGTGGAAGTGGTTCGTTTTGGGTGACAGAAACGTTTGTTGTGTCGAGTGTAGTAAGTTTTTTGTTAAATTCGTTCAAGTCCTTGCTGGCCAATTGATTAAAAAAATCTATCATAAATACGAGCGCGTCTTGATCAATGGCGAAACGCAACGGCTGAACGGACACTTTAATATCGCATTCGAGTAGCCGTTGTTCGTCAAGAGATCGCGAGCACAAAAATTTGAAAAAAATCATATTCGAATTTGCATTGTTCGGATAGGCCTCGGACTCATAACGGAACAAAAATTTATTATACGACGAAGTGGACAGCTTATCGCGTATTACAACATCGCCAATAGCCAACGCAATTCTATACAAGTACGGATAATCGGGTTTTTCTTCATCGCATATTTTATTCATATCAGTATAAATATCGCATTTTGTTTTAACTTTATGCAAAGCTATTTCCATGCAAACGTCCAAATTTCTATTCTGGCCTCCTCTCGTAATCCAAGTTAAATTTTCATATTTTTTAATTATACGACCGCCGGCTTTGCAGTATCGCTCCTTGCTAAAATGAACACTAGTCGGCGTGCACTTGACATTTGGCGAGCTAATAGTCGACTTGATAGACTGAGGCGATGTTGACTCGACAATAGACGATGTCGAATTGTGTCTCGATCGACTGTTTTCAACATCGGGCTCAAAATCACTGCCAGCGTACAAAAACCAATTGAGCGATAGTTCTTGTATGCTGAATACATTGATCGGACACGGATAAGAGTCCGGCGCTTTTAACACATCAATTTTAGTCAATGGTTTTTTGAAATGGTCTTCTTTTATTTCATAGTCGTGGCTAGTCAGAGTTTTTATCTCGAATTCTTGATTGGATCGCGGCGGCTCGCCAAGACCGGGCATTACGTCAATTATGTCAAAGTCCTTGACCAAATCTTTGTCTTCGTCTTCGTCTTGGTCGTCGTCGTCCTCGTCTTCTGCATACAATTCGCATTCTTCGTCTCGCTTTTTAAAGTAGAGTCTTCTTTGAGCGACCGGTCCGAAGGCCTCGTCCAGCTCGAACACATTCTCGTCGCGTGACTCGTGAAACGACATGGTCATCGGATCCATGGCTTCTTTGACCATGTCGCTTATGACATTATCATTGTCCGAGGAGGTTTCGCCGCCGCATGTCAGCGACGGACACGTCAACGACTGATCTTCGCTTGTCAATGTCAAGGTCACATTTTCACATTCGTCCATTTGTTGACTACGCAAGTCGCCATCGCTAACTATGTAATTTATCAATTCGATTAGACTAAACGCCGAGTCGACACAAGTACGAAATTGTATCATGTTCGAGCGAATTTTTATGTCTAGCAGCGATTTGGACACGTTTGTTTCGTTGATCAAAATTCTCAACTCGAACAAGTCCGTGTTGGCAACGCATACAAACTCTTTTTTTAAATCGCATGTGTTGTCTGCGGATGCAACACGCGATAAAAACAAGTATATGTCTTCGATGTTGAACACTAGCAGAGTGGAAGTGGACTCGGGCGTGACGTTGCTCGACCAGTGTAACGACTTAAAGCCGATGAAGGCGCGCGCACTCAAATTCATTGGCTTGTAAAGCACTGAACTATTGGCCACATTCAAATGAAGTTCGGTTACTACTAGCGGCACTTGATAGCCCATCACAGCTATATCAGTCAAGTTAAACAAGTCGATTAGTTGAAATATCCAAAAGTCGGCTTGCTCTGTAAACACGTGATTCAAACACAAATTGTTAAAGTTAAGAGCAACAACAAGCTCTTTTTTGTTCAAATGCGGCTTGTATTTTGACTTAATGGCAATGGATACACTTGGCAAGTCGATAGTTGAGTTAAACAATGTTTGCATTACATTTAGATCATTTTGGCTAATAAGTACATTTGTTTTAGACGTTTGAAATAGAGCGTCAAATGAGGCATAGTTGCTTGGCAATTTTAGATTTGACACTTTGTTCGAATGTCCCAGTTGAATTTTGTCCGTGTAAATGGATATTAGTTGTTTTTCGATGCGATGTTTTTCCTCGTCTCCCTTCAGACTCTCCGAGTTGGTCAGACACATTTGAAAATTGAACGCTTGCACATCAAATTCGCCGTGTTTTATGCCCGCTGCTTGCTTCTCGCCCAGGACCATACACTTCAAATGGCAATTGTCTATTCTTATGCACACGCAGACTAAATTTTTTGGCTTTTTTACACAAACGCGTCGTTTTGTTAGCTTTTTACTAAATTGAGTCTTGGTCTTTTGTCCATAGTTTACCGCATTGTCGCTTTCGCACTCCTCTTTGTCTTCGCTGTCCGAATATTGCCTCAAAATAGCCGATTTGCACATGTGAAAATTTCTCTCGTCCATTTCTATGTCAGAGTCAAAATTAGCCTGCAAATTGATCACATTCGACATAAAAAAATGAGAGTCCATATCGGCCTCGATTAGCTGTGCCAGACTAGGCGCAATAAAGCACTGATTGTCCGCATCAAATTTATACATGCTTGACTCAAGTGGCGGCAACATGCTAGGCACATACATTAGCAAATCGTTTAGAAAACAATTGTATATGTCGTTTAGAAAATATTGATCCGATATTAAAAATTTAAAATCCGGTATGTGCATGTTTATGGTTATTTGCGAGTTTAGCTGGGAATTAAGCATAAACGCGTTCATTTCGCTCTTGGTTCCAGCGTTTACTATGCGTCTGTTTTTCTCACTCGATATTACTGTGTAAGTGCTCGAAAACGGTCCGTACTTGACCTCGTCTTTTCCATCCTCATTGCTTTCACTTTCATTCTCATTAATAGCGTTGCTAACATTTACGTTATGCTGATGTTGCATTGAATCAATGTCGTCTTTGATTAAAATACTCTGATTTGATTCGACTTGAAAGGGAATTTTTATTTGAACAAGCAGCGATCTAGCTTGGTCGATTTGCTGTTGTACTAGGCCAAAATGTATCGGTCTGTCTTCTTTTTTGAATTGATAATAGGCGTTCAATTGAGAGGCCACAATGCTCATTACCAAGTCGGACTCGTTGGCTTTTCTATTTTGAAGTGTTTGAAATCCGAGATCGAACAAGTGCAATGTGAGAATTTGATCGCGTAAATTTCGAAAATCAATCATATTGCACAATTTCAAGTCCGATTTAACACCATCGCATCCGTTGACTATTTTATTCTGATGCAAACGGCTTAAATCAGCTATGGGAAAGCGTACACCTACTTTGACTAGTTGTTCACATTTTATTTCGAAATTTCTAATTTTGGTCGATTCGCATTTTTTTATGCTCACGTGATCTCTTTTAGCCTTGCTCGTATCATTCAAAATGTAAAAAAGACGATCCATTATTGAAATATCAAATTCGAGACTAAGGCTTTGGTTTATGCTCAAGGCTATATTCTCGAAGGATCGATTGAGCAGTTCGTTTTGATCATCGTTACCGATCTCGCTCGGTTCGTACACAGTCATCTGAGCTCTGATACACGCTTGTTCGACTTGACTGTCGGCAAACGAGATCATCTCGCTTATTTGCGCCTTACGACTCAACTCAATGGCCGTCGCCGCCTTACAGCTTGTCACCACTACTTTCTCTCTATTCAAGTACTCGTTCAGCTGCGCACTACCAATGGACACAGTCAAATCGTTTAGCGAATATTGTTTGCTACGTTGATTTATTTTTTGAGTCAACGAAACAGTAACTGGCTTTAGAATTAGCAAAAAGTGATCATTGAACGCACAAGCCTGATGATACTTGACACAATCGGCTCTTGTTTGACTTTGTGTTTCAATAGTACTCGACCAATCGAAATAAAAATCTGACACATGCTTAATGCGTTGCACAATAAGCCTTGAGTTTGTTTTGTCTAATGGCATCGGGTCATGATGCAGCAGTGTCAACGATATTTGTCTTAAAGTAACTTTAAACGTTTGAAATAAATTATGATTAGTTGTAAGCTTGATTGGATCGTTTTGCAATTGTTCAATGGTTTCTTTTAAATTGAGAGCAAAATTTTGATCCTGCTGATCGTCGTCGTCGTTGGCGACATGTGCGCTCGCTTTTTCTTTGCTCATCGACTCGGGCATCATCATCGAGTAGAACATGGACGATTCGGTCGAATCAGACGCGTGAAACATGCTCTTAAAGTGGTCCGAGTCGAGCGACGATGCCGACTCGCTATTTGTCTTAGTTTGTCCGCGCACAGGCTTTCTCGCTTTGGAGCGTTTGTTCAGCACATTGAGCCGAAATTGTCGCTTCATTGCCTCGACACTATTGGCATAATCGACCATTTTGGCGGCCATGTCGACAAATAGATGAATTTGCCTAGGACACAGGAGACACTTGATGGCGCCGAACTGGGCGGCCACCTCCAAAAACGGCCGCTGCTGACTGGCCACTTGGTTGCCGGCCGTATTCGCCTCAAGTATAAAATCAGTCGGACGCATATTGTTCACGGTCAATTTAATGCTTTGCACGCCCGAAAACGTCACCATTATGACCGGATTTGTGTACAAGTAATAGTTGGGGTCAAGGTCAAAATTAAATGGCGGACACTCGTCCACCGGGATGGTCTCGTCGTTTAGAGTGGCGTTCGAGCCCATTGTCGAATTGAGACTTGTTTCCGATTTGCTTCGCTCGTTGGGCTCGTCGTCTCGCACTATAAACTCGTCGAAGTAGACCGTTAGGCCTTCGATGCTAAAATTTTTGCTATTGTTGCGCGTGTGCAGCGAGTCGTGACCGGCCGCCGAGTCAAGGTCGTAGTACTTGACCGATTTGATGCGCAGCTCGACAGCTATGCCGTTAGAGGACAAGTCTTGCTGAAAAATGGTCGAGCTTTTCATGCTGTCTGCTGGCTTTTCGACGTCCTCGATTCTAATCTGAATTTGCTCCAGAGTTATCTGAATGCGAGAAAGGATCGAGTCGATTGTGGAGGCGAACGCCTCGAGGCCGAGCAGCGGAGCCTTCGACTCCTCGTCTAGCTTGGCCTCGCCCAGACACTCCTGTGCTATGTGCATGCTGGTGTTCATTATCGAGTCTATGATCACGCTCGAAAACATCGAATTGGTTAGGTCCGAGTGGTCCGATGCGCTCAGCTCCGGCTCGTCGTCCAAGTCGCGGCCGTCGTGTGCCGCGTAGCTCGTCCGGCTCTTCGTTCTGATCGTTATTTGCACGTTTTTGACGACTAGCTTGCAGAAATCGTTGAACAGGTCGTGCCACGGCACCGACACCGATATGTAGCCGACGAATCCGGACACGATTTCGAAGGGCAGCGACGACAGGCCCGCTCCGCACGCCGACGACGCGCTCAGCTGCTCGTTAAGCGCCTCGCAGTCCAGGTGAAGGTCCTTGACGCAGCCCGTACCGTTGTATATGTCGATTGAGAGCTGTTCAAGAGAGATTTTCTCTTTGAAAAAGTGGCCCAGGTAGTGCTGCAGCAGATAGCGGCATAGACGTTTTTTTAGAAATTCCGGCCATGGTATTTGCCAAGTCATTTGTGTGCTGTATGTTTAAATTTTACAAGTAACAAATAAATAAACAAACAAATAAATGGTAAAATAAAACAAAAAAAAAAACAAGAATTTTTTTTTTTTTTTTTTTTTAAGAGTATTCTATTGTGGTGTTTGAAATTTGCTTAGTTTTATAATTTTTTTTAATTTAATTTAAGATGTATTTAAACACCATCAATATCTAAAAAGAAATAAAAAATTTATTCTATTTCGATGTTAGAAAAAAAAATTATTTTTTGTCAAATATAAGAAACTTGTGAAATTAATTTTTTTTTCGTTTTAAAAAAAAAAGTTATTTTTTCATTTTTTTTTTTAGATTGTCTTTTGACAAATAGCTGACATGGTGTCAAATGAGGAAAATGAGTCTTTACATTAGCAAATCCAAGCTAGTCAATATTTATCCAAATTTAGTCTCTGAAAGCATTAATCATAAAGTAATTATTAAATTTTTATCATTCTTTTTCGACCTTTTCATTTGTCTAATCATTTGTTTATGGATCAACAAACGAAAAAAGGAGGTAAAAAAAATAACTGCTAAAGGTTTACAGCGTCAACCGTTTGATTTAGTTTCTGGTGAAGAACTAGGAATCGAAGATTATGTTCCCCCTTCAAGAAAACGTGCTTGTGTTTTGCCGACAACAAGTTCTAAATCTTTGGCAATTGATGCTAATCAAACCACGTGTAAAACTTGCCATACTCAACTAAAAAAAAAATACTTCTATTGTATTAACAAATGCAAACAAATTTGAATTTTTACTAATAAAAAATTACACTTTCTGTTTTATTTTTATTTTTTTTTTTGCTATTCTAATAAAATCATGGTGTTACAATTTATTTTGTTGATAAAAAATAAAAATTAGAAAAAAAAACTCAATTTAACACTAGAAAGTCCGGCTGATTTATTACAAAAATTTCAAATTAAAATTTCAAGAATAATAAATAAAATTTATTTAAAATTTAAAAAAAA
>VANL01001349.1:0-14408 GCA_006352455.1 Brachionus sp. 'Tiscar' | reverse complement strand
AAACAAGTGTTCAGTACTAGAATATTTTTATTAATTTAGTTAATTTAAAATAAAATTTTAGATCTAGAAATTTTTTTAAAAATAGTCAAAATCAAAAATATAAAAGATTACACAAATCTCTTTTTAAATTTAAGAGGTCTAAATCACATTTAAAAGGAGTAATAATTTCTAAATAAAAAATTGAATAATTATTTTTTTCAAGAAAATGTAAATCATCAATGTGTTCCGATTAACAATTAATTTTCAAAACTGTTTAAAATTTTTATTCTCTAAGAATTCAAAAATTTTAAATAAATAATTTCTAGAAGCTTTTTTTGTTAAATGTAATTCACTTTAAGAATGAATTGAATAAATTCTTAAATTAAAATAAGCTGTCCATTAGAAATAAAATCAAGCCAAAAGCACTTAGATATTTTCCTTTATGAAGTACTTAGTTTTGATTTAACTCCTCCTTTTATATGTGATTTGGTCAGCTGTATTGGCTTTTCCTGCTATAGTAAATTAATAAATTTCAAATATAAGAATTAAAATATTTGAATTAATCAAAATAAATTTTTCAAGTTGTAAAAGCAAAAACAATCAAAAGAAAAAATTTGGCGTTTAAAAATAAAATTTAGAAATCAAAAAAATTAGATATTGTTTTAAATATTTTGTTCCAAAAATAAACTTAAATAAAGATGATTATTTGAAAAAAAAATTTTCTAAATTCAAAAGTTTGAAACAACAAATACTGATATAGAATTCGCTATAATAAAACGATTTCGATTAAAAAATACACTTAACCATGAAAAAATATAAAATATCAAACTTTAAATTAAACTATGCATTCAATATTTTTTCTTCTTCAATTCGTTTATTAATTTAAACAATAGTTCTATAAAATTTTCTTTAGTTTTTTTATTTTAAAGAAAAAAATACAAATTTAAAATTCACTTACTAATACATCAATGATAGCACTTTAGAACGAAAGACTTTTTTTTTAAATTTAGCTTTTATATATTTTTTTCTAATATCTAAATTAATCATCAGAAATCTTAAATGAAATTTAATCCAAGCTAAATAAATCGGTCTCAAATTATTTTAGATAAATGATTATAATTTAAGTCTAGAAACAAAATATCAAAATTTACTGGTTTTTCTAAGGCATTTTAGTTCACATATATGTTGATAAAACAATTCTTAATAAATCAAAGTTATAAATTTTATCAATTAGATGAATATTTTTGGTACAGTTTTGACCATTTTTTAATAATAGTAGATTGACAACAAAATAAATGTTTTTTATTAAAAAAAAAAGAAAATAAATATAATTTTTTTTAAATGTTATTGTTTCATAAGAACAAATTATTTATTTAATGAATATAAAAATATTTTTCAGTATGATACACATTTTTTTTAATATCAAAATTCATTTAAGAGGCATAGAGATTTCTATAAATGCTAAAAATTCACCCCAATTATAGACAAGTTTAAAAAAACAAAGCTTTAAAAACAATTCATTTTTTTCTAAGGATCTTTTTTTTATTATTAAATTAATTTATTTTAAATAACTAAATTCAATTTTATCAAAAAAAAAAAAAAAATACTCGGCTTAAGTACTTTGTTTGTAGTCATTTAAAAATTTATTTGATCCTAATTTAAAGATTATATAAAGCTAATATTTTTCCTATTTCTAAATTAATTGTTTAGCTAAGTTTCGTGAAATTATGCATAAGATTTTATTTTTTTTTTAAATGAAGCTTTACCCACTATTTTATTTTATCCAAATCAAGCTAAATAAAATTTTATTTTCAATGTGTAAATTCGGTTGAAAATAATTTGTTTGTTAATCCAAAGTAATAATTCTAAAATGCGTTTGTTTTTTTCACAGTCTTTATAAATGTTTTTATAATTACTTAAGTAAATTTTAAATAATTGCTATTGTGTTTAAATATTTTCATTCTAGAACCTATATCTTAACCAAAAAGTTTACTCAGTTAAATAATTTCAAAATAATAGTGTTATTTGAGATTTTATTTTCTAAAGAAAAACGCTTTAAAGCCAAAAAAACAGACATTGTTTTTTTATTTACTAGAAATGTTCATGAAAATGCAATTTTAAATTAAAAAAAAACAAAAAAATTCAAATAAGTTTTATTCAAAATATATTTTAAGTCTTTTTCAAATAATAAAAATGAATTATTCTTTAGACTTAATTAATCAAGTCCTAATTTTACTATCAACGAATAAATTAACTGATCGCTTAGGTTTTTTGATTTCTAAAATGACCTAACACTGAATATGCACTTTATTAAAATTTATAAGTGCAATTTATATTAAATTAATATTCATTGCATAATAAATTGTTTGAAAATTTTTAAATATTTACTCAACAAAATTGATATAAGTTTAGTTAAAAAAATGAATTGAGAGAAAAAAAAATTGCCCCAGGAGAGGCTCGAACTCTCGACCTTCGCATCGCTTCACTGTATTTATAAGTACGACGCTCTAACCGACTGAGCTACTCGGGCACTGATATCAAATAAAACAATTTATTTACGCAACAAAAAAAAATTCTGTTTTCTTTCCGAAAGGATTTGAGAGCAAATTAATTTAAGATTTATTTAGTTTAGGGCAATTTTTATCAATTTTCTTAAATAGATTAAATTATTAATCTGAGTGTAATCTCAAAAATTTAATTTGGACTCATGTAAAACATGATTTGTAGGCAAGATTAGCAAATAATTTTTTTTCTCATATAGTCATTTTCATAAAAGAATATTAAAATTAAATAAAAGGCTTAAAAGAAACAACTAAACCAATATTTTCACCAATATTTATTCTTCTTGAATTACTTGAACAAAATAGATAAAAAACATAACGCTTTAAATTAAGTAGCAAAACTTGAGACTGCATCTGGTTTTGAAATTCGATATTTGAAAAAATAGCTACTAGACTGTAAAAGGATGTTAAAGTTTGGTCTTTGATGTGATTGGAACAAGAGCCCCAGTAGCTCAGTCGGTTAGAGCGTCGTACTTATAAATACAGTAAAGCGATGCGAAGGTCGAGAGTTCGAGCCTCTCCTGGGGCAAATTTTTTTTTCTCTTTCAAAATATCTCTCTTTCACTTTTTAGCATCTAATTAATACCATTTATATTTTTTCAATACAAATACCAAAACATCATTAATCACATAATATTTGAGAATTTTTATCAACCCACATTCCAACAATCTACTTAAATTTCATTTTCTTTATTCTTAGTTTTTTTTTTTTTATTGTAATAATTTTCATTTCGAATGAATAAACTGAATTTTTGCCTAGTTATGTTACCTAATGACTAATATTTTTTTGACAAATTTTGTAATAAACGTATTTATAGAATATCTACGAAACTTAAAAGTCAAATATTTAAAAAACGCATATATGTGCTTTTTATTTTTACAATTTTTCTTAAGCTCTGTGTTTATTTGTAGATTACTTTAGAGCTAAATAGTTGGTCTTGAATTAATCACAATCTTTAATGTGTTTGAGTATGTGTGTGTGTATGCGCCCGCAGATCATATTCTAAACCGGATGAGAAGCCTATTAACTAATTTGATTTAAAAAGTGCTCACAGTAGCTCAGTTATTCGATAACTTACGGCTAAAGTTTGCTCAATACGAGCTCAATAAGATTGCGTAAGAGAAAACGAAACAATAAAATTGATTGAATAGGAGCTTCATTAGTTTTATATGTCCATGATAGGTTTCGGTTGAGCTATCCGATGATGGCAAGCAGATGGTTTGTGCAATTTAGTCCAAAATAGGTTAAGTAGACGCGAGGATAAAATGCTATGATAAGAATGAAACCTTTGAATGACGGTCTGGCGAGATAAAATCTCGTACGATGAGCTATCTGGTTGTGAAAGTGCTTAGGCAATGAGGTAATCAAGAATTTACATTGTTTAGATACATTCTAGGTCTTCAGCAGAAACAAAAAATTATTATTGTCAACATAAAAAAAAGTTAATTTTTTTTTTATTATGTAATAGAAAAATACTTGCAACCAAAATTAAGATAAATCTAATCTCGACCATTAAATAAACACATTTTAAAATGCTAATCTCAAGTTTACAAAAATGCTTTAAGCTGCCTCTTTCTTTTTTTTTTTTTATCTTATCAATCCAAGTTTTTTTTTTTTTATTTAATTTAAATATGTTCAATTTTAGTCTCCTTCGGAGCCTTATCAAATAAAACTGATATTTACAACCGTGTCTTTTTAGACAAGTGAGTGACATGAAATTTTTATTTCTATAATTCTCAATTGACCCTATTTGCATAGAACATCATTTCGTTCTTGATTTTTTTAAAGTTTATCAATTAAAATTAAATTGATTTTAAATAATTAAACATTATAACCAAGTCGTCATACAAAGTCTAGTTTTTTTTTTTCAAAAAAATTTGAGGTTAAATTTATCTTAATAAAATTGTGTAATAATAAATTTAGACTATCTGATTCAAACTTAGTTTAAATGACACTTATTGTCACATCAATCAAATTTTTAAAATGTGATCAATAAAAATTCTAAATTATATTTCCTTAATGTTGTTTTTTATTTTGTCCTAAAGTTACTATTTACGAGAATTTAAAAAAAATAAAATAAATCTGAGCTAATTTAAAAAATTAATAATTTCAGTTTTAATCTAAATTTAATTAGATAGTATTGGTAATGGTTTGAATTTTTTTAAAATTTCCATAAGGCTAAAAATTTCAAATTTTGTTTTTTCCAAAAATTTAAATTTAAAATAGATTTTCAATTTTATTAATCAAATTCTCTAACTTATAGTGTATTATTACTATTCATTCAAAATTATCTATTATGCTTTTTTAATATGGTCCTAGTTAAATTTACTAGTGATGACCTCTCACAAAATTATTATAGTTTTAATGATAGAGCTCTTTATAAAACCAAAAAAAAAATTAAAAATCGATCAATGATATGTCAAGAGTAAAGAAAACAGAGGAGCGGCAGTTTTTCTATTTAATTCAATTAATTCTAGCTAAGATCTAAACTAAAGTTATTAAAAATAAAAAAAAAAAGATTTTTAAGAAATAAAAATTAGATTTTTCAAATGAACAAATACGAAACTATTTTTTTATTTTTTAATTCTAAAAATTTTTCAAAATGACATAGTCGAATTTTCATAAACTAAGATTTTGGTGTTAATTCACTGAACATAGAATGAAATATGACATTTAAAGTTTGGTCTATAAAGAATATGCATAGATATTTCTTATTCTAAATGATAGATTTAAAAGCATTTAATCAACCTTTATTTTAACTAAAAAATAATATTAATTAACCAAAATTAGTTGTCGTAAGTTGGTTAAAAATTTTGCTTATCGGAATAAATATGTAGCTCTTGAGATGGAACTATTTATTTAAACTAGAAAAATCGACAACCTGTGTAGACGCTTGGCATTTTTGTGCCGAGCGTCTATGGTTAATCTGGCATTAATAGAAATAAATCTATGTTTATTTTGATGCATATGGATCCTATTAAAAAACGAGTATTTATTTTGATACAATGCTCATTTATCAATTTACCTGTTTACTAATCTAAAATAAATCAAAATTTTTTTTATATTTTTTTCATTTAATGCTTGATTTGTTTGTTTAGAGCCTCTTAAATTTTTATGTATGTGTTTTTAATTAATTATTAATGTAACATTGTTTAGACGCTAAATAAGGAACCCACAACTGACAGAATTTTAAAAGCATTTCAAAAATTGCTCTTAGCTAGAGTGACAAAGTATCTAGCGAAAAATTTGTTTGTAAATTTATTAGTAAAATAATTTTTTGTTGCCTATGCGCAAATAGCTTCACATTTTCAGACAAAATCGTCAACGAACAGCCGCGCAATCAACAAGTAAAATAGATAAGAGCGATTGCGCAACTCATTCAATACGGACTTATTTCACCACATTTAATCATGTGCTCAATCAATAGATTATAAACACATTATTACTCAATAGATTGTGATAAAATTTTAAAGAGAATTTATAATTTAAGTTCAAAGACCGCTATACAAATAAATTTATGTAGAAAAATGAGAAATTTTCAAATCTTAATTTTAATATTTTTTGTTGGGGTATTTTTTCGATCTTAAAAATCGATTTTTGAAAAATAGAAAACAAAATAATTGCATATCTTAGCTTGAAAAAATAGAGAAAATAAAAAACAAGATAAAATAATTTAGAACTAGACGATTTCAAAGCGTTAGAACATACTTAACAGGCTTTTAATGTTGTAATCTGATACAGGTTACCTTTAAGCAAAGTATCTATAGAAACTTGTGTGGCAAATACAAATTAGAAATACTTAGGGCTCTTTTTGTATAAGCTATTAGAAAATAAAAGAAAATATTGTATCTATGGCAACTATTGGCATCTATTCCATTGAATAACCAGAAAGAAACTGATACTAGGCTAGTTTATTGTCCCATTTAGATTAATGCTCTCTCAAGGTGTTTATTTTTCTTTGACCTGTGGATGTAAGTTAGATTGCCTTAGAATTAGGAAAAACTTGACCGGTTTATCGCTCGCAATTAATTACAGAGCAATTAAGCACTTGAATTTTAAGTAATCTCAATAGTCATTAAAACTCGTTGCATGATTCAAATCACTAATTAAACTAATATTAAAATCATCTCAATTCTCTCAAGTAATTTAGTTTCCCTTAGGACTAAATTTGTGTCGCTACTCAAATTTCTGTTTACTGCACTTTAATGAACAGTTTGGATTTAAAGAAAATTAGTGACAGTGCCCGAGTAGCTCAGTCGGTTAGAGCGTCGTACTTATAAATACAGTTAAGCGATGCGAAGGTCGAGAGTTCGAGCCTCTCCTGGGGCAAATTTTTTCAAATATGTTTTTTATTTTATTTAATTCAGAGTTTTTCTTTGCTCAAGTTTCTAAGCCAGTTTAGAGGATACCGGTTTGTTTGCTCCACCAAGCCACTTGTCTGCAAAACAATAACAAAAAAGTCAAATAAGCTAGCCATAAATACTGAAGTTTAATTGTTCAGAAAAAAAAATTTAATTATTCGAATAAAAAGTGAACTTTTTTTGCTATATTTATTATTTTAAATATTTGGTTTTTAAAATTTCAAAAATTTTTATTTTTAACTAAAAGAAAAATTGTAGCCGAACAATCAGTGGCTATCTAATCAATCTCAAACAAATTTAAATTAAGAAAAAAATCAGTAAAATTAAAAAGATTATTTTTGATGGATAATATGGTTTTTTTAGATTAAAAAATTGTTACATAAAAATTTTTAAGAATTAAAGAAAAAAAAAAACAAAAAATTAGAAATTTGTTTTTCAATTTTTCAAACTAGAATAATTTAGCTATTTTTGTTCATTAATCTAGGGGTTTATGGGTAAAAAAAAGAAGACAAATGGTTATTTGAAACATTTTTTAATCTAGTCTCTAATTTTGTCTAGTTATAAATTAGTTTTAATTTAAAAAACGATTAAATTTATCGTTTAGTATTGATGCACGTATCTAATTCCATATTATTTTCCATTGTTCATTTCGCTCTGTGTCACTAGTTTCTATCTCGGTCAAATCTAGACCAATAATTCTATTTTGAACAAATATTCTCGAAGAAAATAATAAGTTACGACGAAAATTTTGGGCTCACGGCGGCCGCCACTTGCTTGCATAGTTTTTCTCTTTGCTTCAATGCATGTCCAGAATGGCGTATAATTAAATTAAATAAAGATCAATCAATCTAATTACTTAAACACTTTTTGTTCAGTTTTTATAAATTTTAATTAATTTATTATTTAGATTATAAATTACACTTAAAAACTATAATTGTTTTAAGCAAGAAAAAAAAAACAACAACACTTTTTTAAATTTAAATTAATATCCTAAAATTGGATAACATTAAAGAATATAAAATGCTAAATTCCAATGGCTGTTTAAGTGCCAGCGGGAGTAAGAACTCGTTCTCCAGTCAAAACGGTTCACCGGCAAGCGGGTAAGGCGAAAATAAGAAAAAAAAAAATTAATTAAGTGGTGATTTTCTCTTGCAGAGCTCTGGTGGCCAGCAAAGCTTTAATGCTGACCAATGGCAGCGGTTTGTACAAAGTGTTTAGTACCGAGTCGGTTTTAAGTCTACTTCATTGTTTATATTGTAAAAAACCCTATCGCGATCCACGACTATTGCATTGTGGTCACACGTATTGTCTGCAATGTCTTGTTCAAATGAACCGATACTCGACTATTCGTTGCATTAAATGCAACTCGTTGCATACCGTCACCAGTCATGCGGTCGACACTCTGCCAAAAAATTTGTTCGTCGCGGACATACAGTGCATACCTACGGTGGAAATTGACCGCGGCGCTGCCTACAAAGAGACCCTCAAATCTCTCGAAGATCTCAAATCGAAACTACTCGATTTTTCCGGTAAAATTAAAATAAAATTTAGTTGTTTTTTAATATTTTAAATTTGTTTAATTAATAAATAATAAATAAAATTTTTTATCTTTTTTTTAAATTAGATAAACTTGATCAAAGTGAAGAGAAATTAATTTCTTTGAGTGAAATGAAAAAAATAGAAGTAAGTGAACAAATATCGAAAATTATTGACCACATACGTCTACTCGAGGAGGAGTTTCTAACCGAAATAGATGAATTCAAGAATAATAGACTGTCAGTATTGCGTTCTGCACCGACTGAATTCATGGAAACAAATGGCAATCTACTTCAATTTGTAAATCAATCTCTAGATGACATGATGAGGTTTGTTTTAGCAAACTAGTCAATTTTATTTAGTTTAAAACAAAATAATTTTAGGCCCGACATTAAAGAAGAAGATGTTAAAGAAATTTACAACCGTTGCGAGGAGCATAGACGCCTCTGGAACGAGACAGAAATAATTTTTAATTCAAATTATGCTATAGGAGAGATATTTTTTCAAGCTAACGACGCTATGCCTCAAAAGGACATAATCGGCTCCCTGGTTCAGAAATTTCCGCAAAAACTTAGCGCACAGCGCTCGTCTAAGGGTCCTGTCAGCATCAGTGAATGCTGCATTGATGGTGATTACATTGTGATTGAAAATACTAGTAAAAGAAATGACATAAACATGACAAATTGGACTTTGACCCATTGTGTGGGAAGTGTTCGCAAGATTTCATTCAAATTTCCTGAGAACTTTGTGCTAAAATCCAAGCAAAGTGTCAAATTGTGGGCAAGTTCACGCAAAGGATCTAGTGCTAATAGCAAATATAAGCAAAATTATGCAACATCGCCTACGTATCAGAAAACTAATGGGTTTTTCAATGGATCTTCGAGCAAAGAGCTTAAGCAAACAAATCAATCAATGAATGCGCTCACTATAAATAGTGACATTATGCAGTATGCAGATACTAGTTTTGAAAATGAATTAATTGTGTATGATATTGAAAATTGGACCTGTGGCTCTCAGGAGATTTTTATTCGAATTGAAAATGAATTTGGCGAAGAAAAAGCATCATTTAGAAAAACCAAATAGGTTGATTTTTTTTTAAATTTTTTTTTTAAATTTTTTTCTAAATCTTTAATCTAAATAATTATAAATTTATTTAATTTTGTGCTATAAATTTATTTGAAAATAAAATTCTTAATTTAGATTAAATTAACTTTTTTTTTTTAATTTAAAAATTAAATTAAGGCTATAAAAAATTATCTACGAAATTCTCTTAAAATAATTTGGAAAATTTGTTGCATAATAAAAAATCTCATGGCTTTTAATTAGTCAAGATTGATTAAATGCAAAGATTCGCATATAAAGTTGAATTTCTTCCAGCAATTCTAAATTTAACAAAATTCTACGCGCTATATGAAGCTTAGCATTATATTAATCAAGCTTTTAGTTGTCCATGGTTAGAATTATTTTTAAAAAAAATAAAATTCAGAATATTTTTTTTAATTAAAATTTTTTTTTGTTAAAATGAACTTGAAAATTTAGGAAATAATTTAAAAAATAACTAATTTTTTTTATAATTTTTTATTTTAAATTAAATCATCGCAAAAAATTTTAACTTTTTTTTTCTTATTCGCTCTTTGTGGAGCATAGGGTCATTACCTATGATCTTTCGTCTTCACCCTTGCTTCTCCCCTGGCTCTTTTTGGTATACTTGTTTCTTACATCGTTTGTTTTTAATACACTGACTTAATGGCTGTGAATTTGTTTTTGTGTAAAGTTCTGCGTTTGGAAATGTCTCAGGCCAGTGAACATTTAGAATCCTTCTGAGTCATTCAGTGTGGAAGGTGTTCATGCATTTTTTGTCAGATTCGGCTAATCCTCAACACTCACTCTCGTACATCAGTATTGCTTTTACCACAATGTTGTACAGTTTGAGTTTTGTTTCTTTGCTATACATTGTTAATTTCCATGCTGGTCGGAGTCTAGCAAAGGTATTCTTTGCTTTAGTAAGTCTATTCTTAATGTCTGTGTGTGTTCCAATGTTCTTACTGATGAATCTTCGATATCTCAGATATCTGAATTCACTTAAACATTCTATTTTTGTACCATCAATGGTGATTGGAGTATCCAAATTAGTATTTATGCACATTATTTTTATTTTGGCTTCATTAATTTCGAGTCCAGTTGGTTTGGTGTTTTTTATCAAATCCTAGGTCTTCATATGCATATTTGCTTCCTTATTTGATTCTAGGTCATCCGCAAGATCTTCAAGCTTAGTTGTTAATCCCGATTTTATCACCTATCACTGGTAGGTGTTTTCTTCATGAAAAAATCAATCAATATTAGGAATAGTGTTGGGGAGAGAACGCACCCTGGTCTGACTGCGGTACATACTTAAACGCTTTCAGATTGTCCTTTTTCCAGAATCACGATACACTCATATTTCACGTAGAAGAATTTTATTAAGTTAACTATCTTCTGTGGTAAGCCGTAAGATCTGAATATCGTCAATGCCTGGGGCTTTCCTGTTCTTTAGAGTCTTCACAGCAGCTTTTATTTCTTTAGCTAGGCACTCTCATTTCAATATCGAAGTCAATGCTAGCTGGTTCAGGGAAAAGACAGTCCTGCAGTTCTGGTCTATTTAGATCCTCTCTAAATTGTTCAACCAATCTTTGTTTCTGTTCTCTCTAAGTTCTTAGTATCCGACCTTGTTTGTCTTTTACTAACGCTTTTCTCTTGGGAAGAGCCACAGTGATCGTTTCAGTGATCTTGGGTAACATCATATCAATTTTATTTGTGCATCGTTATAAAGCAAAAGCAATCGAGATTATCCCTAAAATCCGGAACATTTTGACTACGGAACTGTCTCCTAAAATCTAAAATCCGGAACTGATTTAAAAAAAATTTACAAAAATTAACAGTTTATTTATATTTTAAAATTAATAAAATTAGCGGAAAATAAAAAAAAAAAATTATTTTCTATTTCGTGTAGCACGCGGTTCAATTTGACCAATTTTCACTTTTAAAATTTTTTTCAAACTAAGCAACGCATCGGGCTCAAAAAAGCATTCAAATTTTACATTCATCGCTTCGTCATGTATTGAAGCTGTAATTGAAGCTAAAATCGACTTATCATAAAGAACGCTCACATCACAAACAAAATATGACAAAGTTTACAATTGACTTTTTGTATACTTACTTAAAAAAAAATTTAAATATACATTTTAAAATTTTTAATACTCAATATTACATAAAAACTAACTTTCTGGTCTCAGATCCAGATTGTGTAGAACTTTGCATGTTGTCCTTTTCAACATTCTCCACATCTTTTAACTCAGGCTCTATAATATTCCCTCGATGTTTCCTCCCAGATTTAGTATTTTTTTTATTATTTCTTTTTTAACTTTTTTAAACTAAAAACTTTAGTCTTTTTTTTTTTATTAACTAGACCTAAACTAATCTGAACAGTTAAAAGATGACAACAGCCATTTTGCTCTACACAAGAACATTTTTTTCTTGAACTCAAATGAACAACAAAAACATTATCTACCTCATCTTTTACAACCCATTTTAGCCGAAAATTGAATATTGTTTTGATCAATTATCCATTTTGCTCTCATTGTCTTTGAACTAAATTCTGGCTTTTGACAATCGCTCACATTTGCACAATCTGATGAAGTAGAACAATTAACGCTCGATTGTTTTGAATATCATGAACAATTGATTCAATGGTGATTTGTGGACGCATATCTACACAGTCTATATCTTTTTTGAGTCTATATCTTTCAGTGTAAAATTACCAACCATGCAAAATCCACTCTGTACTTCATTATGATAAAAAACTGAGAGTTTATAAAGGCTGAGAATCACAACATCTAATGTTAATTCTTTATATTTGTTTAAAAATTTAAACAAGTCATTCATCCCTTCGGAACAGTTTGTTGTGATCTTGGAATATGGGCAAAACAATTTATATTTTTCAAGAGTCCAGCGCCCTATATAGTCGATATTTAAAGGCTTTATCCCATTTTGCTGATTCAACTTTGTATAATTCATCAAACTCAGTAGGCGACTTGCTTTTAATCAAAACACGTAGACTGTTTTAATAAAAAACTATGTCTAACTGCTTTCCACTGTGCCTTTGAATCCAAATTCCAATCGATTAGTACAAGTGGTTTCAACAGACCAGGGTTTTTTTTCAATAAGTTGTTCGACCGATTTTCGAATCGCGGTTTCCCGATCTGTTACAAAAACACCTTTTGTTCTGAGCAGAGGCATCAATTTCTTTATTTGATTAAAAAACTCAAAGTGAACTTTATCTACTTTTGAATCATGAAAAAGATAATCTATTGGTATTATAGGTTTTTTATTTAACAAGTTTTGTCTTTCCAAAAGTGCTGACATATAAAAATGAATTTAATCTTTTTTGTGTATATTTAAGTCTTTTTCTTTTCTTTTTTCTTTAATTTTTCAATCTCAAAATTTTTACATCTACTTCTCCTAAAAGGAGGTTAATTCAATTTAATTAAATAAATAAATAAAAATAACCCATGTTAAATGTGGTGTCATAAGTAATCATTACTGTTTCATTTGTTGTATAAAGCATGTTATTAATTTCTTCGACCAATAATTTATCAAATTCAATAACAATCAAATTTGGCACTGTACTAATGTTACAGATAAAATCGAGCTCAATACTGAGTAAGTGTACAGAATACTATTCATCGAGAGAAACACAACTATACTGATTGAAATTTTGTTTGATATTTTTAACTTGTTTTAGATTACGAAAAGCAAATTGATTGTTTTTGTACACAATGTGTGGATTATTTATTTTGACTTTTTGTTTGACTTTTTCTAGTGACGATGGCTTCGATCTAAAGTACGGTCCACAATTTTGTTAGGCGTTGCCATGTGTACATGGAATATGTAAATTCTCATCACCTATAAATAATTTAACTTTATAAATAAAAATGAATTCATTAAAATAAATTGATTTACCTAGGTAGTGCACAAGAACTGGAGTTACCGTATTAGGTAAACGATACACATATTTAGAAAATTTTTTTACAACATTTTTCCCATTTTGTAATTGAAAAAAAGACTTGTGGATTTTTTTATCTCCGAAAGCCCTCGATAACAAATGTTGGCAATTATTATGCCAATTGTATCCGTCAGCTACCCAGTCTCCTGAAAAATTAAATCTTAAATATTTTTTAATTTTTTTAATAGATAGATTATGCTATACCTATTTTTCCATTATCTTGAGAGAAAAATATGAACAACTGACCCTCTTTTGGTTTGTCTAAATTATATGTAAATTGTAGAATTTCAGGATTGGGACAAAATAAAATTCGATTTGCCTCGTCAACACTTAAAGATTCGAAGCAAGTTCTAAAAATATTGTTTACAGACTCCGAGCTTGAATCCATTTTTAAAATATGATAAATTTTTGGGTTTGAGATAATTTTTATAAGAAACTTGGTGATACTGAAATATGTTTTCTAAATGATGTAATCAACAGCTCACACAGGTTTTAAAAATTTAAAAAAAAAAATTTTTTTCAACTCACACTGGTCTTTTTTACATTATTACTTTTATTATATATTGAAATAAAAATTATCAAAATTAAAACAATTAAATATATTTTTGGAGAATTGTCTTAAACATTTAAAAAAGTTTTTTTAATTTTCCTGGTTCCGTGTTTTAGGAAAATTGGTTCCGGTTCTGAGTAATAGCATGTAGTTATTAACATGAAATTAGATCCGGATTTTAGCATTTGGTTCCGGGTTCCGTGACCCGGTTCCGGATTTTAGGGAAAAATATCAAATAATTAAATCAAATTTTAAATTAATTTTTTTTTTTTATATTTTGTAGCGCGTATAATATATTTTATTAACTAAAATATGTAATCAAATAACTAAAATACTGAATTTGGAACTAAATAAAAACATTTTATTTTATTTTTGTAAT
>VANL01001348.1:0-14435 GCA_006352455.1 Brachionus sp. 'Tiscar' | reverse complement strand
ATACTGATTAAATAAAATAGATGTCAATAAATTAATTTAGATATTGTCAAAATTAGATACTAAATTAAATAGTAGCCTTTATTTAATTATTAAATCAGTATTGAGCTAATGCTCCAAAAAATGAGATCGCGCTTAAATATTGATTTGTAAACGAGTTTTAATTTCGTTCACATAATTTTATTTAAAAAAAGTGTGATCGCAATTAATCTAATTAACTTTTCCACTTTAGTCGTGAAAGTCAAACCACTTCTGACAAGAAAAATACATCGTTTTGTGAACAACTTAAGCGTTTAGAAAAGTGCTTGTTTATCAAATGCCTAGATTATGAATCCAAAATTGTGAAAACTTTGATTTCATTTAGTTTTAGAAGTCTCAAAGTGGGCCTTGTAGACTCTGTTAATTTTTTTTTATCAAGTATAACTTATTATATGGAAATAAATAACGATTTTTTTATCTATATAAGTACTGTTCAGTGCGATACTTAATCTTTAAGCTTAACTAACAAGAAGATTAAGACTTTGTTTAAAATAGTTTATTTTTCGAATCCCCAGGAAAACTAAAAAAATCACAATATTAAATAGTTTTAGATATTCACCCTCTATATCACACTCACATGCTGTTAAGATTTAAGTTTAAAATTTACAATAGATTTTCTTTTAAAGCAAACATTACACTCACACAGTTATAAAATAGATATTTATTTACATTAAAAAAAGTCATAGATGCTACATATATAGCGTATTAAATAATTTATTAAAAGTTAATTATGACTTCGGGTGACTAATTGTGTAAATTCATGAAAAATTAGAAATATTTTTAAAAAATAATTTTATTTTGTAATTTGAATATTTTAATTTTTATAATATAAATGTCAATGTGACTTAAACTTAAATAAATAATAATAATAATTAAATATGTGGTCACTGAAAAAATTCAAAGTAAAAGTTCAAGTAGAGAATTTTATGCTCTTTCAGAATATTTATACTTTTTTAGTTTATTTAAGTTTTATCTTTGAGATTTTGAGTCTTAAAGAACAGCAACTTTTTAAAGGGTTTGCTATTTTTGGAACCCTGGGTGTAAAAAATTTTTTTGATTACTTAAGTTGATTTTCTTAATGTTATCAGCAGGATAAAACAGGACAATTTCACTTAATATTTTACCAAAATAGATGATTATATTTTTGATCTTTTAATTTTTTATAAGATGACCAGTTATCCAAAATTATTGTAGTCTCTTTTTCAACTCTATCATGTATAATTCAAAGCAAAGTTTAAGCCTTGCGGCCCGAAACTATTTCAATATGTGAGATAATATATTCCTTTCATTAAACAAGTTTAAAGAGAAAAAAAACGTTTTTTGCAAAAAAATGGTAAAATACTCTATCACTGAAGAAATCAAATGATAAATTATTTCCTACTAAAAACAAAAACACAATTACAGTAAAATCGTTAATCTTTGTAAGGTTTTCTAGGTCATGTGTACGTACAACAATTAATAATTAAGTCAAAAACGGAAGCATAAAAAAAGAAAGCTAGAATTTCATCTGTCAGACAACACATGACACATGACGACAACATGCTTTTTAAGATTGTTAGAAAGTATCCTAAAATGTCTCTTAGAATATTAAAATCTGAATGGTCATTTTCGGGGTCAAAAATATCGAGTAATAGCACAATTTCAAGGCAACTTCTGAATTTTGGTCTAAACTCTAACGAAGCTACCAGGAAACCTCTATTTTCTCAAAAAGATAGAATGGCCAGAGTGGGATGGTGTAAAAAGTATGTAAAATGCTAATATAATGAGCTGTCAAAAGTCATATTTAGGGACAAAAGCAACTTTCAGTTAGTCAATAAAAAGTCTAAAAGAACGAGAAATCCCATTCTAAATTTATTTAACTAAGAGTTTAAGCTGTAGAAGTCTCGATGGGGAAACACGGGGATGCTTTTCACCTAGAGAAATTGGGTTAAATAAAAGATACGGTAAAATGATGAATGATTGAAACCAAATTGACGTGCTTGAAAACCGTTACCATCAAGAGACCTTTTAATGACTGGTCCAAATGACTGGTTCTACCAGCAAGATAACGCTCAATGTCAGAGAGCACGTTTAATAACCAATTGGTTCAATGAAATTTCTACCATCTCTAGGCCAGCAAAGAGCCCTGACTTAATTCCAATTGAAATTATTTGGGCGATAATTGACATAAAATAGCAGAACATTTTATTTCTAATACAGCCGAGTTAGAGCGTTTAAAAGATAAATATTGGAACGAGATGGTGAATTTATTGCCATATTAGCCAAAGTTTTACATATTTTCGAATAGATCTCGACGAGTTGAATCATAATCTGTTAGAATTTTAAAAATTTGTCCTTTCACTCAAAAGTTACAGCGCTCCAAAGTTCTATATAAAATTAATAACTGTAAATTGATAAACTTATTGATTTTCTGAGGAATCTGTGGCGGTACTCGATGTAACGGGTGATGCATGCCTACTTACTTACTAATTTTTGCATATTAATTTGTTCAAAAGGAAAAAATCTATAAGTTTTAAAAGTTTTTTTTATTTTAAAAATGTTATCAGAGGCTGAAAGATTGGCTCTACAGAATAGGGTCAAAAATTTTTTTGTAAAAAATCCGGAAATTTCAAAGGCTGATGCTGCGAATCACTTTATCCAAGAAGGGATTTGTAATTGAAAAGTATCATAGCGATTATAATTACTTATTTTGGCCAGATTTAGCAAGTGCTCATAGGTCTGCAAAGAGTATTTCGTGGATGGATGAAATGATTCATTATGTTCCGGTGAATATGAATCCTCCAAATGTTCCGAAAGCAAGACCAATAGAAGACTTTTGGGGTGTTTATGAGGGAGGTTGGGAGGCAAAATCAGAAAAGGAATTAATCAAGCGCATTGAATCTTGCTTAAAAAAATTTGACTTGAACTTTTTACAGTCCCTTATGTCCGGTATTAAGACTAAATTGAGATCTATAGCCGACAAGGATGTACTGTCCATATATGAAAAATAATTTTTAAAAGTTAATTAATAAAGCTTTAAATAGGAAAAAAAAACTTTGATCTGGCTCTTTTCCTTCTTTAATTATGAGGATTTGAATTTTGTGTAACTAAGCATGCTTCACCCGTTAATGCCGGTAACTGAAGAAGAATCTATTAAGCATTGTACATATAGAAGTGATCTAGATGTATTAAAAATTGTTCAGCAATATATTGAATTGTCAAAAAATAATGAATCTGCTTTAGATGCATTTAATTGCCTTAATGATTAAATTTCAGATTTTAAAGCAAATAATTTAAATCAAGCCTCGATAAAAAAGTATTTAAACTAATCAAGTAACAATTTTTATCCGTGAATTTATTATAAATATAGACTTTTGTTTTTTATGTTATATATTTTAAAAATTTAACAAAATTTGTATTTTTTTCTAAATTCAATAAATGTTTTTTTTCTTTGTAAAATTGAGCTTTTTTTTATCCGAAAAATTTAATCCGAACTGAGATTCTTGACTCCGAAAAAGTTCGGATTAATGCGACACGACTGTATTAGAATTAAGCATGAGAAAAATAAATGTAATTTTAAAAAATGGTACACAACGCAAATAAAAATCATCTGGCACCTAAACTAAGAACTAAAAAGCAATAAATTTAATTTAAAATTCAAGCTATCAATATATAATAATATCAATTTGATCTTTAATGACATATTGTAAAAAAAATTTAAAAATTTGATAATAAGTTTATCAATTTTTTTTTGTTTTCAAAAAAATCATACTTTTAATTATTAAAAATAAATAATAGTGTTAATCAGTCGACTACGATAAGGGCACTAGCCTGTTGATTAATTTTGAAATTGAAACGAAAAAAATCAAATTTTTTCAAGATTTCAATTAATTATAGAAATTAGAAAATACAATTAAAAAAAAAATTTATTTATTTATTTAAAATAAAGAGTTATTTTAAAGCTTGATCTGAAAATGAGATATTAACTTTTTTTTTTTTTATTCTCAAAAATATAAAAAATTCCATGATCATTTTTAAAAATTCATTTCGAAATAATCTATTGAACATTATTTGAACTATAAGTCCAAAAGAAAAGTTATAACAAACAATTATAAATGCACATGTATCATAAAGAGCAATCAAAGAGCCTATTTCTGGATTCTTGGCTATTAAAGGATTAATTACTTTAAGCAAATTTGAAACCAAAAATATTGAAAATGGTATGAACGAAATTAGAAATAAAACATTGGAAATTATTAGAGTGAATGCAAAATTCATTTCTTTAAGAGAACCAATTTTTTTTCTCGATCTTTTGACCTTTGCTATTAGAATTACATTTGTTCCAAACATTAGAAAAAAAGGAAGAAACATTCCGAAGAGTTGAATAACTGCCATTCTTGATATAGACAAAGCAGGATGTGCCACACACGTCAGTTTTGTCTCATTTGTCTTAGGATTGAAATTGCGAGAGCTGTTGAAAAAGAAGCTTGGACTACACAAAATTGATAGCAAAAAATACATCAATAAAATTATCCTAATAATGTTGTTTGTATGCTGAATTTTTTTAAATCTGTTTGGGTATAAAATGAAGACTAGACGATCTATAGTTAGTAGAAAATTAAGCCAGAAGCATCCACTTAAAAAGAGACGAATAAAAAACGATGCCAATTTGCATCCAACTTCAGTGTTTTCTACATAAGTGAAAATTTTTATTGAGTTGGCAAAGCGAAGACTAATAGAGACCAAAACAAATATGCTATTCAATGAAATGGCGATTAAGAATGGAGTCATTGAATTTTTTACAAACCTTTTTCGTAAATAGACAAAAATTTGAATCATGTTCATTACAATACCAGCTGGTATAAGGGTGTAAAATGCTGCAATTAGAAGAGTTTGATTCACCAAATATCTCCATTCAAAAGAAGGAGATAAATTTGTATTGTTCAACTCCATTTTTCTAATCTGATTTTAATTTTTCTACGTTTTTTTTTTATTTTAAAAACAAAATTTAAAATAAATTTATATTCTAAAAAAGGAAGCAATTTTAGAATTTAGTAATTAGTCGGCTTTTATTTCAATAACATTTAAAAAAAAAATTTAACTAAATGGATTTTTTGCTCTTTTTGGATTCATTTGACTCCACAATTTATGAAGTTTGAGTGTTTAACTACAAATTGAGAGATTACTTGAAATTTTTCTTCAATCAATAACCATACATGAATTTCCGTAACATTTAGTAAATTTTTTAACCTAAAATTGAAGGTGTAAATTTTTTTTTCGAATTAAACAAAAATCAGCCCTGAAAATCAATTTTTTAAATAAAAAATTTGAAAATAAAATTCTTTTTTAATTAGCCTTTTAAATAAAGAATTTTCTGCTTTTATCAGGATGACTTTAATAAATTAAAATAGATGTCATTAAAAAAAGAATTTTTGTGGGTTTATATTTTATTATCTAAAAAAACTCTAGAAGAAAAGAAAAGCGTAAAAAGTTGTAAACTTTTTTAGCATCAATTTCTGTTCTATTTTTTTTTACTTTGTACCAAATTTCACAAACCATAGCTTTTATGATTTTAAAACGAGGTTAGATTTACAAAAAAATAATTAAATTTGGTATAAAATCAATGTTTTATTTGCACGCTATCTGATCACACTACATCACCCAGTGTGATTTATCAATTGTGCTATTTTAAACATATCAAAAAAAATCAATAGAATTTGAAACAATTCCAAATACCAAAATTTATTGAATTCGAGTATAAGTGGAATATTTTTTTTTTTTTAAATCCTGAAAAAGTGAGATTTGTTTAAATTAAAAATTTAAGCAATAGTTACAAGTGAGGATTACAGCTAATTGTTAAAAAAATACTTAACTGTAATACAATATACTTAACTGAAAATACTTAACTGAAAAATAACTATTAACTGTAATCCTCTGCCTATTTTTGGCATTGGAACAAAAAACAAAAACAAATTTTTAAATTAAAATAACTTTTTTTCCATACGTTTAAGACTTATTCTGCAAAATATTTCAGCTGATACGCATGTATCAAGCATGTATCATCCAAATGTAACGTGTGCAAAAGCTCTCCAATTAAATTTTGAAAAATTTCTGATACATATACTATTTTGCAGATTTGCAGGTTTTTTTCTGAGATAAAAACTGGGTAATACCTGCTTTGTATCAGCTGTTATTTTATTACAAAATTTTAAAATAAAAATTTCAAGAATAATAAATAAAATTTATTTAAAAATAAATTAAAATTAAATTTTTACAATTTATAAGATATAAACTTTAAAAAGAAACTAAAAAATATTGTATAAAATTTAAAAAAAATTTTATTTTTAAATAAATGTTATATATTATTCTTGAAATTTTAATTTGAAAATTTTGTAATAAATCAGCCGGGCTTTCTAGTGTTAAGAGCTTTGGCAGATATTATATTTATGAAATGATATTAAATTATATTTTGCATATTTGAATATGAATGATATTCAGTTTAAATATAAAGTAGAAAACTAATTCATTTATAATTATAAAAAATTTTGAAAACCAGACATATCCTTTTAAAATTAAACATAAAAAAAATTTCAAAAATTTAATATTTATTGAAGTATAAAAATTATATTTCACACCAACACTTGAAGTTGTCAAATTCTGCCTTATTGAAAAAGAAAAACTTTTAAAGTTGGGACACTATTTATTTTTATTAACAAATAATTAAATATTAATTAATCTTTTTTTAATTTTGCATTTAATTTTCCAGAACATTGAATTTTTTCTATATAAATTTGAATTTTTTTTGGAGTTACTTTTTTAGTTTTTTAAAAAAATTTTATTTAAATTAATAAAATTAAGATTTAGATTGAATTTGTAATACAATTAAATAAAATGATTGATATAAAACAAAATTAATTGTCTGCTTAGTTTTAAAATAATTTTAAGAGTTTATAAATGATGAAGTTACTGTTGATCTTTTTTTTTTAACTATAAAGACAATTTCTTTAAACATCAGCATGAATTCCTTGCGGAACAATTTGTTAAATATTAACTGAACTATTAGACCAAATGAATAATTATCGCAAGCAACATCAAATGCAATTGTTTCAAAAAGAGCAATAGTTGAACTTACATTTGGGTTATCTGTCCATTTAGGATTCAAGGTTGCAAGCATTGCAGTTAAGAGATAGATTGAAAAAGGAATAAAAGCGATTAAAAAAAGTACATTTGAAACTATTAAGGTAAATGCAAAATTCATCTCTCTTACGGAGGCAAATTTTTTTTTAGATTTGGTCACCTTTAAAATAAGTATAAGATTTGTAGTAAACATCAAAAAAAATGGTATGTAGATGCCGATTACTTGAATATTAATCAATCTAAAAATTAAAATTAACTTAGTAGCTAAACAAGCAACAACTGTTTGATTTGTTAAATTGTTAAATTTTTGTCCACTATTAAATAACAAATTTGGACTGTTAACAACAACCAAAAATGAATACATAGAAATGATTATTTTTATTATGTTTTCTTTTTTGCGAAGTATTTTCAAATTATTCGGATAGAGTATAAAGATAACGCGATCTAGCGTTAATAAAAACAAAAGCCAAAAGCATCCACAATAAAATAAACGTATCCAAAATTGAGCTAGTCTGCATCCAAGTTCAGTGTTTTCATAATAACTGTAAATTTCTATGTGATTTACAAACCGTAGACTTGTTGTTCCTAAAACAAATATATTATTTATAGAAATGGCTATTAGATAGACACACATTGAATTATTGGAAAATTTTTTCCGCATGTAAACAATAATTTGAACTATGTTAAATATAATTCCGGGAGGCATTATAATGTAAAGAGAATAAAGAAGAATTATTTGATTCACTTCATTCATCCACTCATTGTTTGATAAGCTCTTATTTTTTATTTCTAAATCCATTAATTTTTTTTAATTTAATTTTTGAGTAAATGTAATAAAAATCTTAAATAAATTTATTTTTTATGTCTTTTTCTTAAATTAAATTTATTTAGATTTTATAAAAGAAAAATTTAACGCATTAGAATTAGAATAAGGCGTATTGAGAGACGACTCTATACAGATGCACATGAAAAGAAAAAAATTTGTACAAGGAAATTGTTTTTTAAATTAAATAGCGAGAAATAAAATCACAATTTATTGATTAGGCAAGTGATATTTAATTTTCCAATAAACATTTACGTAAAAAATCTCTTTAATAAAATGTGCTATTTTTTTTAAACCTTTTTCACTCCTTGTGGAGCATAGGGGGATCTCATCTTCTTTTTAAGTACCATTTTGAGCGAAGGCTCCAATCTAACTGCATCAAGCCCATAATTTGTTATTTAGTTAGCATAAACTAAATCACTCATTCAAAAATAGCATTAATAGAGAAATTTAAAAATTAAACTCAAACTAATTTATCTTTTTTCAAAAAAATTTTTTTTTTTAATTTTTTACATTGTGTGGTATCAAAAATCAATCATCTGGGAAAATTATTTTTCAAATAAATAAAAGTATTTTGTAATCAAAATTAAGAAATATAAGTACCAAAAAGGGTCGAAAAACTACATCAGGTTTTGAGTTAATTTTTTTACCCTAAACAACAAAATAATTGATAATTCTAAAACCTTTAAGAAAAAGATACAAGTTTGAAAAGATAAAAGTTGAGAAATTTGAAATTTGATTTAATATTTTATGAGAGAACCAAAACAAAGAAAAGAATCGGGTTAAAATAAATACTCGGATTGAAATATTGCAATAGGCTAAAGAGTACCATTTAGAAATTAACCAAAACAATTTGGATTATATATTCAAAATTGTTGCAAAAAAAACTTAAAATGAGTACATAAAAATTACTATTGGGTGTTATCACAAGGCCCTAATTAAACTTATCCACAAATTTAATAAAAATAAGGACAAAATCAATTCAAAGCACACAAATATAATAAAAACAAAAACCATTCGATTTTTTGCAACAAACTAACAGTGATAATAACAATTTTGATGTTAATCCAACTTTCTTTTGCCTTTTTTGGAATAAATTGACTCTAAATATAACAAATTGATTTAACCCTCAATTATCATTTTGATAAGTTTATAAGCTGACTTCGAATTATGTTAACGGCTCATTACCACTATCAAATTACTTACTTTATTTGATTTTCTTTTTTCCTCAGCCATCAAATATTTAAAAATATGTATCTTTTAAAATTTATCTAATTTTGTTCTATTTTAGCTAATTTTATTTAAATTCTTGTATATTTTGCTTATTTAACTTTATTTGATCTAAAGAAACCTGAGATCGGTAAAGATAAAAGAATTAAAAAAAACAAACAAAATATAGACAAATCAAGAGTAAAAATTTTTTATTGTTAATAATAATTGTCTAATTGTTAATAAAAAAATTGTTATTTTATTATAAAAGTGATTAAATCATTAATCTTATATCAATTCTATAAATTTAGCTATTTTTATTGAATTAATTACATCATGCCTAAATAAGATATTGTCATAATAAATTTGTTATTTTTTTACTCAATTTGTGAAAAATTTTTTTAAATTTGTGATTGAAAAATATTAAGAGTCTTATAAAAATTATTTAAAAAAATATTCTCTAATAAATGCTTTTTTTGCTGTCGTGTTCAGTAGTCTTTTCTAAATACAAAAAAGAGAGTGATAATCTAAACTCAAAAATTTATGAAAACAGAATAGTGAGCCAAAAAGAAATCAAGTTTCTTGGCACTAAATTTGATTCTAAGTTTTACTTACTAGTAGACGAAATTAAAGAACGCTGCAATCAAAGGCTAAATATTATTCAGATGTTGTCAAACAAAAAATGGGATCTTAATCAAAACACACTAGGAAATTTATATAAATTTTTAGTGGGATCAATTTTAGACTATTCTTTTCCTTGCTTAAATTCATTTTCAGAAAATAATATAAAAAAACTACATGCAATTCAAAATACAGCAGTCAGATCTATCCTTAAGTTAAAATATGATACTCCCTCCAACCTGTTGCATCATTAGGCTTTTAATAAACTTAAATTACTAACAGTCTAGAATCGGCTTTTTGAGTTGGGTGAGAGACATGTTGGGACAGGACTGAGTCATTCTATTCCATTGGTTGTCAGACTAGTGGATGAATATAAAAAAGGTTTCGAATCAAGATATATTGAATACCCTACTCCATTGTGTAATTGCTGCCTAATTATTTCCTCTTTTTTTCATGAAGCTTCAACTATATAAACTTTTGTCACATGTAAAAACCTATTTCAATACATGTTTTTTTAAACTTTCTTTAATTTTTTTTTTTTTAGTTGATTTACTTTATTTTTATTTCATCTTATTTTATTTACTCTACTTTTATATTTATTTATAATTTTTCTTTTTTTTTACTTTATTCCGAAGGAGCTCTTGCTCGGTACAGAAAACAAATAAATAAATAATAGCTAAAAAAAAATTTTAAAGTTTAAAAGCTAAAAAGTTTAAAAGACATGTCAAATATAAAACAAGGTCATTCTTTAATTGTCTATCCAATAACTAGTTTATGATCTAATATTAGAATAACCTATTTTATTAGTATTTATAGTTGATCCTTTTTATATTATTCAATTCCAATAAATATCATATAAAACATCATACTCTTTCCTTAACAGACATATATTGAAATAGGTCATTTTTTGTATTTTTTGTCTGTCTCTCTATTTTTTGTCCGACGAGTTTTGATTTAGCTATAAATTTTTTTTAAATAGTTTATTTAGATTGGCTTTGAGTAACAAAACTTATTTCGCCATATATAAAATTTAAAAAAGTGTCCATAAAAAGTAATGTTAAGTTAATTTAATTAATAAAGTGACATTAGATTTTGAAAGAGATTGGAATTGGAAATTTTACAAAATTACAATTTTCCATTGCTATTAATGGAGGACTGACTTCTTTTAATCTCGTAGCCATCTACATGCTTGCATATATACTCTTTAAGAAAACTAGGACAAGTATAAGGTCTTAAAATAACCTTTTTATAATTAATATTAGATGGATTGCGATCAAACGACCATGCATATACCATAACGGGTATATGCATGGTCGTTTGATAGAATAATGATAGAATAAAAAATGGCACAAAATTAATTTTATCATAAAAAAGTTTCTATTTAACAAAGGCTTTAAATACTGTTTTTAAATTATAACTGAACTCAACTCTTTTGAAAAAATAATATCAGTTAAGGTATTGGGCTCCATGACAAGCTATGATATCGAACCTAGAGCGAACAGTCTTGCCATGGTCTTGTACAACCTTTGGGTCCATATTGCTCAGACAAGTGCTAATTTTGTTTTCGAGTTGCTTAAGATTTTTGACCTTCAAATCACCTTCATAAACTTAAGCTTTCAAATTTCCCCAAAAATCTTCAATTTGTCGTGCTTTTGATACGTTTGCTGGATTCACTTCTTTGGCAACATTCCTTGTATTTTATTTAACATATAATTCTGTACCATATTCGCATAATGAAGTGATAAATACATAACTGAGCTAAATCGGGCCAAAATAGCTTACTTGTTCTTTACACTGTCCAACATCTTGCTAATGTTAATGCTATAAAAAATATTATTTCCTGAGAGAGCGGTGTTGCCAAAAGTGAAATATGATTAGCATCAATTATAAATTCATATCTGCTAATGTTTTAAAAGCATTCGACAACATTTTGGCATGGTTGTTTTCTCCTGGAAAGCATTTACAGTCAATCCTCATTTCAAACTAATTAATTAATTTATTGGATAAATACCTTGATATAACGAAATAACAAACGATACCAAAGTGTTAATTTTTTATTAATTTATTAGAATAAAAATATATAACAAAAATGTTCTTTATACTTCACTTCATTTCTAATATGAAAATGAATAACAATAAACAGAAAGAGATAAGAAAACGTAAATTTTTTCCAATAGAAACATAAGTAGAAATAATTAAAAAACATAAAATAATAAAACCACAACTGAATGGCTAAAGAGTATTGTGTTAATCCATCAACAATATCGACAATACTCTCAACCAAAAGTTTGTTTGTTGGTTTAATGAAATCCACAAGTACAACAATGTAATAGTAAGTGGCTTAGATATCCAAACACAAGCATTAAAATTTTCTACAATGCTTGGTCAAACTGGATTTAAAGCAAGCAATGGTTGGTTGTCTAATTTCAAAGAAAGACATCAAATCACTGTTAAAACTATAAACGGCGAAGCCGGGCTGGTTGATTCAAATATAACAAAAAACTGGACTGAATATATATAGAAAAAATAAATGATCTAAAAAGTTTTTTTTTAGCTGAAAATGCTGGTTGAAATCCTTAAATTGATTTTTTTTTCTCAATGGATAACTATTTAATAGAAAAAACTTGTGTAAAACAATCCAAAATTAATGAATATTTTAAAAATTATTTTTTTTTAAATAAATATTTAAAAAACTTTAACTTTTTTCTCTTAATCCTTTTATATGTAATTTTCGATTTAACGAAATTTGATATAACGAATATCCATTTTTCCGTCCCGATCATTTCGTTATATCGAGGTTTGACTGTAAATGTGGTCTCTTGTGTTTTTTTTACAATGATGTTTGTATACTTCTTTAAAATCTTTCCGATATAGGTATAGTGGCAATTAAACTTTCTAGCCATCTTTCTTTAAGAACGATCTGATTTATGGTTGAAATAGGCTCTAAGTTTAGCAACCATTAGTTTCGTCACAATTTTTGCAGGTCTAGCACTTCCTTTTTTGCTCTTGCAAGTTTTATCTTTTTCTTTAACATCTAGCCAACGACAGACAGATAGATAGACGATTTTCTTTATCCAAGACCTGTGAATTGCCTTATAACTTCAGCTTTTGGCAAATTTTGATTACTTTTTTCAAAGTTGTATAAATCTTTTTTGATGGTTTTTTTCATTTTTTACTAACAACTTATTAAAAATTCAACTTTTTGATATAATTTTTTATTTATTGTCAAGCTTGGATCAGCCTAATATTAAATTTAAAAAAAATAGGGAAAGGTCTTGCCCACTCTTTTAGCCAATTAAACTAAACTTTGTGCCATATTTTATTCTACACCCGTTAGGTAAGTTGCATCAGCATGAAAATGTGTAGAGATCGAGTTAATATTTAATAATCTTATTGATGAGAGAAAAAAAGACTTGTAAATTCACGTATTTTCAAATAGAGATTTTGGAAAAGACTTACAGCATAGTTATATTCCATTTATTAAGTTAAAAAAAGAAATTTGTAAAAATTTGTTAATAATTTATTTCCATTCTTTTACAAAAGTGACCATTAGACCGACTGATTGTAATTTTTTTTTTTTATATTGTAAATTAAAATTTGTATAATTATTGTTTTTTTTTAAAAATTAAATTTGTATAAAATAAAAAGAAAAAATAATTCAATTTAAGTGCTGTAACCAAATTAACCTTCTCCATTTTCGGTTTCTTCAAAAAACATGAAATCCTATCAAAAATATTTTAATGAATAACTGATAAAAAAAGAGCTTTTTTTATGAAAGCTTACAATTAAAAGCAATGCGCCAATCAACGTTCCTTTAGATATCAATATTTGAGCAAAATCTTTAGAGTTTAATTATCATAAATTTACCTTTTGCTTTCACAGACAAATCCATTGGAACTAAATTTAATATTTTTACTTAATATTTATAAATATTAAAATTCGAAAATTACATGAAATTGAAAATTTATCAGCCAAAGTACAGCATTCTTTAACAAATCCAGAATATTCTTTGGACAATTTTCCTATTTGAGCCATTCCATCTGAAGTCAAAAGCTTAAACTCATTTTCACATGGGCAACATGGTCCATCACAAATACAGCATGGTCCCTCAATTTTCAAAATTACATTGCCAATTTCGTCAAGAATGTCATAATCTGCTTTCCAAAATGAGCCTCTTTTTTTAAATAATAAATGAGAAAATAAAATAGTTTTAATTTAAATATTTGAAAGTTTGGTTCATTATTAAGTTAAAAAATAATTTTTAAAATTTTTCTTTTTAATTCAAGCTAAAATCGGAGTTAACTTCAAAAAAAGGAATAAATAATACTGTAAATTTTGAAGAATATATTAAATAAACTGAGAGTGAAAAACACTATAAAATAATTTAATTTTTAAAATTGTTTTAAGAGTTTTCTCGTTCAATTTTAACATTCAAAATATGATGAATTTTCGATTCGAAAGCCTATACAATGAATTTTATTTTATTATTGTAACATTTTTATAAAAATAATTATTTATGAAATAAAAAAAAAATTTAAAATAACGTAATTACTCGAGTTTTATGACATGTCATAAATAAAATAGTGACATGTCTTTATATATCGAACAGTGGTTGAAAATTTCGATTTAT
>VANL01001347.1:0-14450 GCA_006352455.1 Brachionus sp. 'Tiscar' | reverse complement strand
GAGCTACTTGGAACTGTTAATTGACAGTTTAAATTTTCAGATTCATTGCAATCAGAATCACCATTGCATACTGACTGCTGATAAGTCAATCTGCAGCCAATTGATTTAGATGACCAAGTGAATTTTGGATATAAACACAAACAAATACCATTTTGACATGTGAGACCTAAATCTTGTCTACACTGATGGTTGCTTGAGCAAGTAGAGTCGACCATATATTGATTAGTACAGGTTGAAGTGTCACTCTCATAAAAATAATACCTTGGACATCTACATCCGAATCTAATCGAACAGAACATTGGATCTAGACACATATCATCGTAAGAACAAGTCTCCAGTTCGTTTAATTTTGGCACACATTTTAACTCTGATAATTTAAAGTATTCTTTTTTGGTACAAGAACCTTTAAAAAAAATTAGAATAATTAAATGTTTTAATTTTTTATTTTTTAAGGATTATTTTTCTGAAGAAGATAATTTTAGAAATGTATATATATATTTTTTTCATTTAAATCAATAATAATTTAAATTGGAATTATAATTTAAATTTTTAAATTGGCAATTACGAATTAGAAGTTTTTAGATTTTACGGCCTGCCACAGAAGATAGTTAACTTGATTAAACTGTTCTAAAAGAAATATTAGTGTAGCGTGATTCTGAAAAAAAGACAATATTAGCTTCAAAAGATTTGTACATATTTTAAATAAAGATAAAGGTGCATTCTCTTCCAAACGCTATTTTTAATACTTATTAGCTAATTTTACTAGTGCGAGGTTTAGGGCTGGTAGAGCAAGACCAGTTTTACAACCGGTTTCATTTTCTAAATACACCTAGAGTCGAGAATGTACCTGGTTTAGATGTGATTAAAAGGTGGTCTGATAGTAACTTAAAATACTTATAATTAATAGCTAAAGACTATTAATGTATAATGTCGTCAAGTGTTCCTTCTGAAAAGACATTTTCTTCGACTGGTCAGACAAAAACAAAGAAATGAACTTCATTAAATTTTAATAATGTTAGAAATTTGATGTGCTTAAACTCTTGGATAAAATAATTTATAATTTTCATGTTTCATTTTTTTTTAAATACTTAATAATAAAATAAAAAAATATGGGTATAAGTGTAACCTAAATTCGATGATCTATGTTAATATGAATAAATATGTATGCGAAGATACATCAATACATCAGCTTGAAGATTTAAAATTTGCAGATGATTAAGTGCTAACTAAAATTACTTGAAAAAAAATATGCTAATTTTGCATAACTTGTATTATTAATCATAATTTTTCTTGGCAGTATTAAAATTATAAATCAAGCATTAATTTACCAATAAAACTAAATAAGTTGGTTGATTTAGAGCAATATTTAGATAATTTAGAACTTGATGTTGCTTGTATTGATGAATGTGAGTTTGTTTCTAATCTAGACTTCAATACATTCTTTCGGTATAACGATTCGGTTCGTTTGGTAAAATTTGATGAACAAAATTGGAAGTTTTCGTCTTGCTCATGTAAATATTACCTCAAAGACTACACGTGTCAACAAATTATTGTGGTGTTGTTGTCAAAAAAGTCAATACAAGTTCCAGAAAAGTATTTAGATTTAGTAATTGGTTGTAAATCAAAACCGGTAAGAAAGAAAAAAACAATGCTTTGGAATGCTAGGCAATAGATTATTATTTTTTATTAATTTAGTTAAATTTTAGAAAAACTAGTTGTAAACTTGATAGATATATATAAATCATAATAAATCTTTGTTTTTATATCAATTAAAAAATTTTATGAAAAAAAAGGTAATCTTATATTTTTTAAGTAAATTTGGTGAAAAATCAGTAATTTTAGTAATTTTATTTTAGAATTAGCACACGCCATTTTAAATATGTATTCTGTAGCTCTCTTTTTCAAAATATTTATCTATAATTTTACTTATTTTTTTACTTAACTTTATGTAAATCTGAACATTAATGCTTCTACATAATCGCAACTTCAAGGCAACTAACAGGGAGCCTTGCAATTTAATAGTTCTAATTAAGTTAATTCTAATCAATGTTAAAAAATTTTTAATTAAAAGTATTTTTTTAAAAATTAAAAAAAAATATTTACACTTAGAATTTTGGCAAATTGTTTTCTCTGAATCCAAGCATTCATTTGACACACCGCAACTTTGATTGTATTTTTTCTTTGGTGAGCAGCTATTTCCGTCATAGAACATTCTAAAACAAATAAATTAAAAAATTTTTTTTTTTTGTTATATTCTACTTATTAGTGTCACGGCACTGACACTTTTGAGATTGACAAACAAAAGACGAAATGCATTCATCGCCACTACATGCTTCATTGAATTTTTTTCTTAGTGAACATGATTTTGATCTAGAATTCCAGTATCTGTCACTTGAGCAAGAGCATTTAGAACCAATGCCACATACAAGTAGTTCATTTTGCTTACAATGGTCATTTTGTCGACAAATTTCATCATATGATGATAAATTGTAGCACTTGTCCAAATAAAATTGATTTTCTGGGCATAAACAAATATCGTTGATGCACTTAAGTCCGAGTTTATTTTCACATGAACGCGAAGAACAACTTTGATTGTACAAACCGTTTGGCTGTGAAGAAAGAGCAATACCAAGTGAAGTGGCTAAGACGGCTATCGAACCTACGAGTAGAATAGCGCCAACAACTGCTAGCCATTTTGGAAATGTTAACATTCCATTATTTAATGTTTCAAGTTTAAGGGCAGCTTTCGATTTTTTTGGAGAGTACTTCGGAAAATACATTTTTGATTTTAAAAAAAATTAAATTTTGGGTGATTAAATAGTCGAATAAACTGTTTGTATTTATTATAATTGATAATTTTTGAAAACTTTAAAAATAATAAGAAAATTCTCTTTTTATTTACATTTTATAATTTGATCAAAAATTTCTATTGTTCTAAAATTTTATTGTTTTTTAAAAGAAAGAATTTAAATGACTTTTTATTATTGAAAAAAAAACTGCCAAATTTTAATTTATAATCAAAAATAAATAAAATTTTTTTTAATGCATCCCATATAAGTTCTTAACTTTTCTCCTTTAAAAATGAATTAAAATTTATTCGAATTTAGATTTGAAGTTTTAAAAAAAAATCAAAAGATCCTTGACAACATGCTATGTATCACCGATATTTGATCTCTGCAAAAACTATGCAAATCTGCAAAATAGTTTATGCACTAAAATTAAAATCATTAAAATTTAATTGCAGAGATTTTGCACAGATTAATTTTAGGTAAGACATTTTGAAGAACCAGTTTTAGACCAAAGGGAAAAAAGTTATTAAAGAGTTATTTTTTGATTTAATGTTTTATAGATTGATGACAAATGCTTTTATTATTTTTCCGTCTATTATATGCGTAAAAGCAATTATTTTGTTAACAAAAAAAAAATTAAAACTTTTTCAACATTATGTATATTAAATAGTCAATTGTTTATACGCAATGAATTAGAGTGATAAAATCTAAGCAGCTGTAATAAATTGGTCCAGAATTCTTAGATCTTTGGAAAAAAAGATATTTTAAAAATTAAATTATTATTTTTGTGAATGAAAACATATTTTGATCCCTTTTTTTTTAAAGTTTGAATTGAATTTTTACTTTTAAAATTTAAATATTCTAAGTCAATCTAGAATATTAAATTTTATTAAAACCGATTATACCTGCCTTCTCAGGTATAAAAATTTTCAAGAAAAATTTTGAATAATCATATTCATGGTAAATAATAATTAAATTTCATGAAAAATTTCAGGAAATCTATTTAAAAAAATTTTTGTATTTTTGTTTATTTTATTAAATATTTTTTTCGTCTTGAAATTATTTAGATTAAAATTTGAATTTTAAAAGAAAGCGGGTGTGATAGTGTCCCTCACACCTACTTACTTATTGAGCTAAAGTTTTAAAAATAAAAGAATAAATGATATTATGTCAATTGAAAATTAATTAAAAAATTAAAAATAATATTTAAAGAAGAATTTTTAACCAAAAAAAATTGTCACATACTCAATTGTAACAAACCCACCTATATAAGAAGCAAAAGTATCCTAGATCTTTCAATTTGTTCGAATTCAATTCTCAAATTTTTCAAATCACATAAAGTGCTAAACAATTCGATTAGTGACTGTAACACCCCCTCCAGCAGACCCCGGTCTTCTGGGGCCTTGCTGGAGCTCCACATATATATTTTTGTTTTTATATATTAGAGAGGTTTTTTGGAGAAATTTAATAAAAGAAGTTAGAAAAGAATCTTTTTGTATTTTTTCCCTCTCTCTCTTTTTATTTAATAGCGCACGCTATTAAATTGGTGGCAGAGGTTAAGCTTACAAAAAAGAAATTAGAACACGATGTTGAATGAACACGTGTTTTTGTTCGTACAGTTGTGTTTCAGCATAGCTGTGCTGTCTTTAACTACGATTGCAGTAGCTAGTGCTTTTAAGGTTATTACAAACCTTTGGACTGGTCAGAAAAAGGAGTCAATTTCTGGTCGTCAATCCGCCAACGCAAATGAACTGTTAAACAGGACTCCGGAAAAAGTTCGCCAAGATTATTTGGAAAAGTCAGCGATCAAATCCGGACCGACAAACATATGGCGAAATGATGATCAAATAGGTTTCAGTGGGAATAGTCGGGGACGTTCTTTTCCTAATACGGGCCGAAATTTGTACTGCAGTTCTGAGCAGGAACAGCATGGGTTAAAATCTTTGTTAGAGCCGATCAAAACGCACAATACTTTCAGGGAGACTTGGCGGGAGCCTTCGTTTAACGACTCATTAGGGGACAATGTGGTTTTCCCGAAACTTAGTAGGCGAGACGCAAGTTGGGACACGCCAATTAATCCTCTTAAAAACACCGGACTGTTTGACATTCACAAAAAACCAATAGAAGGTTCTACTACAAACACACCAGAAAGGGAAGAACAGAAAACGATTACGGTTCAAACAACCAAGGATTCGGCGCCGTCTAAAGAATGGTCTTTTAAGCCGACAATCTTAACACTTAAGCAAGATATTCGCACTTGGTGGAATCGATTTAAGTTATTCGTTGAAAATAACAAGATAACCGAAACAGATCTGAGAAATTGTTTGGCAACCTTTTTAGACGACGATTGTCTGAACAGATTCGAGTTTAGAGTTCCGAAAGGACCTACAAATATGTGTGAACTCGAAAAACAAATGGTCGAAATGTTTGGAAAGCAACCAGCGTCACAAACAGACGCTTTGGCCGAATTTTATAACCGAAAACAGCTACCTGGTGAAGATTTTCGTGATTTCTATACTAACCTGTGGATCCTGGCACGGAATGCTTTTATGTATACAGGTGGTTTCGAGCAGAGCCGCTACAATTATTTGGTAAAAGAAAGGTTTATCACCGGACTTAGCGAGAAAGCAGTATTTTTGAGAGTCGATGTTTCGAACCCAAAAACTTGCGCCGAGGCGTATGATTTAGTGGTTCAGACATTTGCCCGCCTTCAAATTTTAAACAGAAACCAACATAATCCGATCAACCTAGAGAAAATGGAGGACAAAGAAAAATGTTACCAAAAGGCCAACAAGCATGTTAGATGGTCAGATCAAATGGAACAACAAATTACTCAGGGTGGTGAAAAGGTATGCCTGTTCTGCGGCAAAAAAGGCCATTGGGGAGCCGACTGTTATTTAAGGAAGCATCAAATGGATGAACCTACACCTAAAATACGAGAGCAATTTGAATCACCTTGCCAGAAAACAAAAAATTATATCTTCACTGTGGAAAACCAGGTCATTTGATAGCAGACTGCTATTCAAGAAGAAATCAAATGAAGACGTCAATGCTGGGTAATAAGAATCGAGCAGAGCAGAGCCTGTCAAATCAAGTAATCAATCAAATAATGTTTGACAAAAGCATCGTGGGAACGTTGGAAATGAACAACAAACCTGTGAATTTTCTGTTAGATACTGGGACGGTTAGAACCATAGTGGCGAAGCGAATTTGGGATCATTGTAAAGCACCTGATGCTGCCCTAGAACCGCTGGATGAAACTTTAGAGACTTGTGTTGGAGGCCCGGTCAAAGTAATTGGCAAGGGAAGGTGTTCTCTGATATTGATAGGTTTTGAAAGTGAAGTGGCAGTAATTGTAGAGGACGAACTAGTTAACGACTGCTTACTCGGGTTAGATGTAGCATTTAGCCTGGGAGACATAAAAGACTATCTGGAATGCATCAGGTCATCGTTGTCAAAGAAAAACTCGGGTGAAATTCTAACTTGCAATTTTGCAAAGGAAAAAGCAACCCTTGAAACGGTGCCCATAATCGAACAGGATAATCCGGGAACGGAGGAGGAGCCGGCGAACATCGGGACTGTAAATTCGGCTACGTACAAGTTAATAATTGAAGACGAGTTCTCCGATATTATAGGAAAAGACTTGAATTCGATAACACAAACCAACATTTGCGAACATGGGATAGAATTAATTAACAACAAACCCATTAGACAGCCTGCTAGAAGGATCCCTTTCTCGCTGCGTGACGAAGTCAAAAAGCAAATAGATGACATGTTGATGGCAGATCTGATCCGAGAAAGCGGTTCTCCATGGGCCTCCCCAATAGTGTTAATTAAGAAAAGTAATTGGAAAATTCGCTTGTGTATCGATTATCGGAAACTTAATGAAGTTACCATCAAGGATAGCTATCCACTCCCAAAAATTGAAACGTTGATTGCCCTGCTGAACGGAGCGACTAAATTTTCGAAATTGGATCTGACTTCGGGCAATCATCAGATTAGAATCAAGGAGGATGACAAGCCAAAAACGGCATTCATCACCGAATTTGGGTTATTCGAATTCAACGTCATGTCGTTCGGGCTGACAAATGCACCGGCGACATTTCAGCGAACCATGGAAAAAGCGCTTAAAGGAATCGTGAACGTTTTTTGCCTTGTCTATTTGGACGACATCATCATTTTCTCGAAAACGTTGGAGGAGCATTACATTCACGTACGGACAGTACTTGAACGGATCCGAGCTGCAGTTTTAAAAATTAACTGGGTGAAATGCGAGTGGTTCGTATCAATCATTGAATATCTCGGTCATGTCATCTGTAATTGCACTGTAAAGCCCTCCCCCAATAAAATAGAAGTTTTGTTCAGATACGAAAGACCTAAAACCATCAAACAATTACAGAGTTTTTTAGGATTGGCGAACCACTATCGACGTTTTGTAAAGGGTTTTGCTGAAATAGCAGGACCACTGCACGAGGCAACCGAAAAAAGTAAAAATTTTGATTGGAATGAGAAAAGACAAGCAAGTTTTGATGAGATCCGGACATGCCTCACGACACCGGATGATGGGAAAAAAGGTGTTCTAGTACTTCCAGACTTCGAAGAAGATTTTAGACTGGAGACGGATGCGAGCGAAACAGCGCTGGTGCCGTTTTAAGTCAAAAATATAAAGGATCGTGGAGACCTGTGGCTTACTTGAGTAAAAGGTTTGCGATGCAGCAAAGAAAGTATTCAGCGGCTGAGCGAGAACTGTTAGCGTTAGTGCTAGCCATTGAACATTTCAAACATTATCTCTATGGCAGGAGATTTACTATTGTTACCGACTATAAGCCCTTGGTTTGGTTAAAAAATCTTAAGGATCCAGCGCCCAGGTTAACTAGGTGGTTGATCGAACTACGAATGTACGAGTTCGAAATTGAATATCGCAAAGGTCACGAGAACGGTAACGCGGATGTGCTGTCTAGATGGCTGTTAAAAGAAATAAGCGACGTGGAGGAAGAGAGCACTAGGGACCGAGGAGTAGTGATCAATAATCTGGTTTTACAACAAACCGATTTCAATGAAGACCAGCTCGAGGATGCTGCTATTGCAGAGCTGCACAGTTGGATAAGAACAGGGGCGAGACCGGATACATGTGACAAAACAAATCCAGTATTATTTATTTACTGGTGCCAATTTGGGCGTTTTAAAATTTTCGGTAAAAACGTTTATCGGCGTTATGACAAAGATGAGTCGGGGATTCATTACCAATATGTGGTCCCGGTAAAAGATCGAACAGAAGTCCTAAAGAAAGTTCATAACGATCCGTTCAATGGACACCTTGGGGTAGATAAAACAACCGACAAAATCAGACAGAGGTTCTACTGGCCCAAATACCTAAAGGATGTGGCCGATTATATTTAGCAATGCGATCAATGCGCCTTGGTAAAAGCCCCAAAAAATTATACCAAGCAGCCAATAGTTCCGATTAGGTCCAGCAGACCCTTCCGTTTAATAACATGGGACATATTGGGTCCTTTACCTCGGACAGAGAGTGATTTTCTTTTCATTCTGGTGATTGTCTGCCATTTTTCAATTTATCTGCCGGCATGGTGTACCGGAAGCCGCCCTGTCTGACAGAGGAACCAATTTCCAATCGGAACTGGTGGATCAGCTTTACGAGTTGTTAGATATCCAAAGACTCCGGACCTCCGCTTATCATCCTCAATGTGATGGGGAAACTGAGAGATTCAACCGCATGTTAGAACAAATGTTGGCGTGTTATGTAGCCGACTAATAAAAGGACTGGGACAAATACCTACCTAAGTTAGTGTTTGCCTATAACACTGCGGTGCACCATACGACGGGCTTAACACCGTTTGAAGTCATCTATGGTCGAAAACCAAAGTTACCCGTGGACTTGTTGTTCCCTGCCCCAGACCTGGATTTGAATTTAGATTTACTGTCGTTTGCAAGCAAAGTCCGAGCCGATCTGCTCAGATGTTATGAGACCGTAGCCCAAAATGCAGACGTCAAAATGAGTAAATTTAAATTCTACGCGGACCGAAATGTAAGGCCTTTTGGCTACTCTCTCGGTGACAGGGTATACTTGCTAAAGCAAGCTAACAAGAAGGGCGTGTCAAAGAAACTGAGCTATAAATGGAAATGGCCTTTCACCGTTGTCGAAGTTCTAAGTGAAAATAATTACCTGATCCGTGCCGACACTAACAAGAAGAAACAGTTGGTTCACACTAATAGGTTAAAAAGGTGTTTTAAAACCCCCCACTAACACCTACTGTAAAACGATGATCGAGGAATCAGTGAACAGTGCAGGGGACTCCCAAACCGAATGGTCGCCAGAAGCGGAAAGTCAAGTTACCGAAACTAACGAGGCACATAGCGGCGCTGCTAAAATTAACCAAGACAGTTACTGGATGGATCCAAATTTTCTAGATTTGAATGAAGACAATCAGCCGGAAAACCGTAACGAATCGGGTTCTGATACCTCCGTTTTTGAACCGAACTACTATTTGCGAAGGCAAGTGGAAGTTGCTAAAAACGAGTTGAGTGGGGGTAAACAAGAAGACACCAAAACGGTCTATGAGGCCACCAGATCGGTTGCAATATATCTAAATATTAAAAAAAAAAAAAGAAAAATTTTACGATAGTTTTGCTTTCTATAGCACGCTAAAAAAAAAAAATAATAATAGTAAAAATCATATGGTGGTAGGAAATTTTCATTTACAAACTTACAATTTAAAAAAAAAAAAAAAGAAAAAAGGAAAATGTTTGCCAAATGCGAGGAACGAAAAGTTCCGTCGGAGGTCCGAGCAGAACCCAGACCCACAATGAGAAACGTGACCCGTTGTGCCGTAGAGGAGTGGGTCTGGGAGAATGGTAGTCGAGAACGAGGAGGACTGCTGAGATGTCGCCTGGTCGAGAGACGGCCCGCACACTCCTGTTCTTGACTATGAACAAAATACACGAAAACCAATGGTTGCTACAAATGATCCGGACCACGCCCTTCGATGGACAACTCATGATTTGTGGTCCGGATACATAGCTTGCTGGGTCCCGATAGACCCCAACTCAGTAGATCGGATCGCAAAGGGAGCTCCGTCAACGGAAGGAACCTCCCTCTCGGCACCCGTTAGTGCCACCGACCCGATCCCCGACTCCAGAATCAGTATCCGCCTGGAGAATCTGTTCGGGGCTGTCCTAGGTCGAGGTAGAGGCCTTGGTTGCCGGGCGCCTTCAGTCACAGCTCGGATCCTGGACGTAACCGACAAGCAACCCAGATAAGCCCTGTTTTGTTTTTTTTGTTTTTGTTTTTATTATTATGTTTTTGTTTTGGTTTTTGTTTTTTTATTTGTATTTTATTTTATTTTTCCCCGAACGTCGGGAGCCGTTCTCCCACGGCGAGGGAGTAATGTAACACCCCCTCCAGCAGACTCCGGTCTTCTGGGGCCTTGCTGGAGCTCCATATATATATTTTTGTTTTTATATATTAGAGAGGTTTTTTGGAGAAATTTAATAAAAGAAGTTAGAAAAGAATCTTTTTGTATTTTTTCCCTCTCTCTCTTTTTATTTAATAGCGCATGCTATTAAATGACCATCAACCTACAATAACCGAATTCATACATATGAGTCCTAAGCTAAAAACATTTACCAAAAAAAAAATTAATTGGGATTTTTTTAAATCAGAAATAGTTAAAAAAATACCAGAAGTTGACTTAAACTCAGTTGAAGACATTGAGATCGAAACTAAGAAAATAATTAATGACATAAGTGATACAATCGAAAAAACTTCGTCTCAAAAAATATTCTTTTGTAAATCTTGATCAAGCTAAAAAGAACAGTTAAGGGAACATTAAACAAAATTAAGAATGATTATTCCACTAGAGTCTATAACATGCTGTGTTACAAAATAAAAAAAGAAATAAAATCTTTCAAGTTATCTAAACTAAAAACTAAATTCAACGATCTTGGTAATTTTCAACAGTCGGAATCTAAATTTTCGAAACTACTAGATAATCCAAAGGATAAAAATGCAAAAACCAACACAATCAAACTCAAAAAAAGTGACGACTCATCTACAAAAAACGGTAACGAAATAGCTAACATGTTCAGTGAAAGCCTATTTGAAGTTTTCAAACCATTAAATCACTAAGTTATCTTTCAAGAGAATCTTACAACTCCGTTACCTGTAACTAAATCAGACTCAATTTCTGAGGAAGAATTTTTTAGTTCGCTGAAAACCCTCAACACAAAAGCCTCACCAGGAAGTGACCAAATATCTAACAAAATTTTTAAAAATTGTCCTGACGAATTTTTAAAACCTATTTTAAATTTGTTTAATGCTTCGCTTAAATATGGATATGTTCCTAACAACTGGAAGATCTCTAAAATCATTTTGATTCATAAAAAAGGAAAATCCCCTGACAACGTTGGTTCATACAGACCGATTTCACTCATATCATGTATGGAAAATGGTTGGAAAAAATCGTAAACCAAAAGCTAACATCTTGGCTCGAATTAAACAATTTCTTACCACCGTGTCAATCAGGCTTCAGGAAAAAAATAAGCACACATGACCATTTCTTTAGACTATATCACTCAATATTAAACGGCTTTAATAAACAAGAAAAAACAGGAGCAGTGTTTTTTGATCTAGAGAAAGCTTTCGACAAAGTAGACCACCTTGCCATCCTTACTAAGCTGAAGAAATTTAATGTCTCGCCAACAATTTATAATTGGATAATTAGCTTTCTTAACAATCGCAAATTCTTCGTTTCATATGGTCAATCAAAATCAAAAGAAAAGATAATTAGAGCAGGTGACCCACAAGGAAGCTCGCTATCGCCTACTCTATTCTCGCTTTTTATCAGTGATATTGTTGACCATATCACAAAAATGGTATATAAAGCCCTTTTTGCTGACGACCTAACAATATGGTTCTCATATAATAATCTAAAAATTATACAAAATACTCTACAAACTGCAATTCAATCAATAGAAAAGTACTGCCTTATCTGGTGTTTAAAACTAAACTCCTCAAAAACAGTCTACACAGTGTTTACCACAGCAGGTTATAGGAAAAACTACGAAAAAACCTACAAACTTGCCCTCTATATAAACAATTGTATTATTCCAATAGACCCATCACCTTGTTTCCTTGGACACATTCTAGATCCAAAATTAAGTTTTAGACGTCATTTCGAATCGATATCCCAAAAAATCAGTGGTAAAACAAATTTGATTAAAAAAATAAATAGTTTAAAATTAAAAAATAAAACCTCACCTTCACTACTAGTATATAAATGTTTTATTCGATCACAGCTGGACTTTATGTTTATTGCAATTAATAATTCGTCACAAAGAGTGCTACCAGACCGTCAAAAACTCCAAAACCGTATTCTTCGAACAATTAAATTCTTTCCGACTAAAACTAAAATAATAGATATCCACAGCTCACTTAAAATTGAAATGTTTGAGAAAAGATACAAAAATATTTAAAAAATTTGTAATTAGCCTACTTACCCATAAACAAATACAAACGGACATTTCAAACTACAATAAAATAGACCAGAAAAAATTCACCTCACCAATTAACTTATTCCTTAAAATAGCCCCAGTTTCAAATCAATAAAACTAATTCTATTCTATTTTTAACTACCCAAATTTGTATCCAAAAAATTTTTTTTTTTTTAAAAAACCGGACTAATACTTGACTTGGGACTTTTAACAAACTCTGTTAGAAACTATAATACTTTTTTAAATTTTCAAAAATATAGCTTTGATTTGTTACAAATATTTTAAAATCTGCCATATATTTTAATTATGCATTTAAAATATTTTGATAAAATTTGTCATATAAAATTTGATTTTTTTTATCTTACCCTAAATTTTCTATCATAAACTTAAAAATTCAACTCGTTACTCTTCGCAATTTTTCTATATTTTTGCTAATTTTTAGATACTCTTTCTTCAATGAGATGAATTAATTTTTTTCAGTTTAAATACTTTTACTTTTTTTTTTATTTTAATTAATTTAGATTAAAACCATTACCAAGTCAACTATATTTTAAATAATTTTTGAAAAATTTTTCGAGGATATTGTACATTTCAATCTTCTCGTAGTTAGGTTCGTCAGGCCGAATTAAATTAAGCGTGTTGAGTAAGGATGGTGCTATAAATTTGGAACTAACTTAGTTGCTTTAAGTTGAATCTTTTCTATCATATCAATATCTTTTTTTAGGTAAGGGCACCAAGAGGTTATGGCAAATTCTAAATGAGGTCTGACCATTGAAGTGTAAAGTGTTTAATGTTGTTTACATTGGGATATCTGAGCGATTTTTTCAGCATACCCAGAATCCTATTAGCTTTAGCTGTTACTTGTGTGTCCAATTTTAGGTAATTTTTGATAATTATACCGAGATCTTTTTCGCATACTGATTTATTAAGTGGAAATGACTCAATTGTGTAATCATGTTTTGAGCTGTTACGACCAAAATGGACAACTTTACATTTCTCGACATTAAGCTCAGCAGACTTACATATATTATCAATGTCAAGTTGTAACTTGTTTTTGGAGGAAGAATCTACAATTTTGGCTATAATCTTGTTGTCATCGACCAAAAAAACATAGAATGTGGAATAATTTCAAGAAAATTAATTAATATCAAGAAAATTTTTAGCAACACCTGTTAAATGCTCCCATATATTACCAGTACAACAGTCGACTAAACGTTCAATGTTTCTTTCTTTAGCTTGTGATAACTTCAAAGGGTTTTCTAATTATCTTTCTTGAACGAAGATTTAATTTCGGCGAAAAAATATTAGCGTTAGATAATTGTGTTCGTTTCATTTCAGACATAAAATAAGCTAAAAATGAATGAGTTAAATCTTTATCGTTTCTATGTTTGTTTATATTCTATATTTTTTTTCTATGTTTATTCAATTAACACATAGAATATTCTATGTTTTTTTTTTCTTTGTTTTATGATTCTACATTTCTTGTCTTGTCTATATTTTCAAATTTTTCTATGTTTTGAACTAATCCCGTATATAATGAATAAAATGGTACCAATGACAAAACCTTGAGGAACTCCACTTGTGACTTCAGCCCATTCTGACTTTGCTTTGCCAAATACGACTTGTGGTGATCGCCCAGTTAGAAATGAACTTATCCAGTTTATCAAATGCTCATTAAAACCATAAAATTTAAGTTCATAAAATAGCTTTGAATGTGGCTACTGAATGAATGTGGCTTTGAATGTGGATACTGAATGTGAAACCTTGTCAAAAGCTTTTGCAAAATCGGTGTACACCACATCTACGGGGTATCCATTTGATATGGCATGTGTAATCAGGTCCAAGAGTGTAAATAAGCAAATTCGTACTGCAAGGTCTCTTTGGTAGAAAGCCGTGCTGAGCTTTCACGATGAACCTATTTTCTAGCAAGTGTTTTAGCATGACCTCTTTTAATAAACCTTCCATGACTTTACAGAGGATACAAGTTAGCGAGATCGGACGATAATTTGAAGGTTTTAATCTGTTTCCTCCTTTATGAAGAGGGGTAACATAAGCATGATTTATAGCAAAAGATTTAAAATTATTTTAGTCAAATTGTTATATAGTTGAATTCAAAAAATGGCAAAAAATATTTGATTTTTAATTAATAAC
>VANL01001346.1:0-14460 GCA_006352455.1 Brachionus sp. 'Tiscar' | reverse complement strand
ATTTTTATGTTTTCTACTTTTATGAATCTTTAGACCTAACTCTCCATTCATGTATTCACCACATAAGTCACATTTTAAAGGATTTTTTTTACCGCTTAAGTTCCTTTTAACTAAATCCTCTGTTTCTTTTGAACATGTTGGCACAGTGTTTGACAATTTTTCATAAATTTGTAATTAAAAATGATTATAATAAAAATTTTAAATTAATAATAATAAGTAAATAAAATTCATTTTATAAAATTAACTTAAATTTTGTAATAATATTTTATTAAATTCATGTGACCATTGTCATTCATATTGGGGGAGACCCAAAAATGATTATACCAAAAAGAGACTTTCTGTGAATAAATGCAAAAGCAATGGTAAAGGTTAAAGATCGACTTGTGTGGAACTCAAAGATAACGACCATATACTCCACAGCAAGTTTAAAAACAAATTTAATAAAAAAATTAGTCGGTTGGACTGAAACTAAGTATTTGCTACCAGACATTAAAAAAATACAAACTTTTAACATATAAACAGAGTTGTTTAAAAGTCCCAAGTCTCAAGTCAAGTCCAAGTCCGGACTTTTTTTTTTTAAAAATTTTATTTCTTTATTAATAAATATTTAATGTATAATTCTTTTATGTTTTAATAAAAATTCCTCTCAATATTTATTTAGATTTAGTTTTTGAGAGTAGTTAAAATAAATATCTAATTAAAGATAAACAAATAATATTCTTAAAAAACAAAAACATGATAATTAAAAAAATTGAAAAAAAATATTTTTCAAGCAGTTTTTTAAAAATATCATAAAAAATTTTTTATTTATTTATTTATATAATTATATAGTCCGGACTTTAAAATTTATTTTCTCGATAAAAAATGAATTACTAATTTTTTTATTATATTTGTTTTTACACTTGCTGTGGAGTATATGGTCATTATTTTTGAGTTCCACACAAGTCGAACTTTCACCTTTACCATTGCTTTTGCATTTATTCATAGAAGGTCTCTTTTTTTTGGGACTTTTAAACAACTCTGCATATAAATTTAGTAAATGTAAGTCCGAAGTTTAAAAATTGGAAATAAATTAGTGAAAATATATTATTAAATTTTTTTATTTTAATAAAATGTTTAAAAAAAATAATCATCAATTTCTTCATCATATGAAGGTTTAATTTTTTGGTTATGTTCTGAGCAGTTAACTCAAAATAGGAACCATATTCTTTTTCAGGACATGTTCTTGAAAGAGATTTATGGCAGTCATTGAAAACTCAAGTCTTTGATTATTAAATCATGTCATTAGCAAATACATTTATTATTGGTTATTTTATGCTTTTAAAATTAGGGATAATCATAAAAAAATTTGAGGGAATTTTTATCCTTGTATTTTATGTTAGTTGATTGATGCTATAAAAAAAGGAAGTTATTTTCAATTGTACATGAGAAATTTTAATCAATTTTAATCAAGCTTTTTTTTTTCAAGAAAAATAAATAAAATTTATTTAAAAGATAAAAAATAATTTTTGTAATTATAAATTTATTTTTAATTTTTTTGAGTAATTTTTTAAAAAAAGGGTTTAAAAAACCCCTCGGTTATGTTATGGAATAGGAAATATGAAATTTAAAAAACCAAGAATGGACTTGTCGAAAAGAACTGATGGAAATATTTTGAAAATGACATTTGGACTACCGACTAGGTGTAGAACAAAAGACCTACAACTTGCTTTAAATATCAATCCAGTTCAAAGCTAAATTACAAAACAAAAACTTGACTTTTATGAGAGATAATGCAGCAGTCAATTTACCCGAAAGATACTACAACACTTGTCAAAACAGGAACTTGGTAAAGACATTCTGGAAGAAGTTGCTACATCTGACAAAATTAAAGCAATTAAATATGTAAAGGAGGTAGAATTTAAAGTAGATAAGGAATGAAATGAGATGAAGGTAAAATGTGAGCGCGCACGAGAAAGAAAGACACGCTCGTGAGTCTTTGGAAGAAGCACACGAGTTAGGAAAAGCCTATCAGGATAAGCTTAGCTATTTTTTGCCAATTTAACCTTGTCGTTTATTTAAAAATAAAATTCTTGCAAAAAACAAATGAGATTGAATGCTGTAATCTTTATTTAAATTCTATAGTATAAAAACATTTAAGAAAAAAAATTATTTTCTAATATTTTAATGCAAAATAAAGTCAATTGACATTTCAAAATCTTTAAAATCAATGTCAAAAGAATAATTGTATGTGTACGGCATTAGAAAACCTAAGCCAAATAAAATCTTATTTAAAAGAGGAAAAAAAAAAACGGATAAAAAAATGTTACAAATAAATATTTAACATTACATATAAAATTTCACCATAGAACACACGATTAACGAGTTTACTGTTAAACTATTTCTAAATTTTATTCTCAATTGAAGTCTTCATCGTTCAAGAGAAATTTTTTCTCATTATCTTTGTTTTTCTTAAGCAATTTGCCAATTTGAGTGGAAATGGGCGATAAATTGTCTGATTGTAGTTGAGTTTGGCCCAAGTAAGACTGATTGGCTGAACTGCCTGACACTGAATTGGTCGAAAAGCCTTCCTGAGGTGTCATTTGACTCTGGCTAGGTGCCTCTTTTCTCTCATCAATATTCTAAAATTATAAAAAAAATTCAATTTCTACTCAAAAACAGTGTCTAAAAAGTTAACAAAAAAAGCTTAATCGATACCATGGTTCTGTGTTTATTTAATGAGATTCAATATATTATTTATACTTAGGTAAGTTTTTAGTAAAATTTAGAAGAAAAATATCAATTATCAATTGATATAGAAATTTGTTAAAAATCACATAATTTGAAGAGATTTTTAAGAAAAATAAAGTAAAAAAGTAAAACCATAGATTTGTTTAGAATTTTGTCTAGATTTAAAAAAAAGAAAAAGTAGGGTCATAATTGATCTCTCGGAGGAGATACGATTTAAGCCAGAAAAAACACATTTTTTTCCTTTTTTTAGACAAATAAAATCGCCACACCTTTTTTTTCTAAATTACATTAGCATGTAGAGAATTTTATGATCATTCAGAATATATATACTTTTTTAGTATATAATAAAGTTTTATCTTTGAGATTTTGAGTCTTAAAGAACAACAACTTTTTAAAGGGTTTGCTATTTTTGAAACCCTGGGTGTAAAAATTTTTTTTTAACCGATGGATTTTCACTTGAGGTAAGATTTTCTTTCTTTTGCTAATATTTAACTAAAATAGCTTAATAAAAATTTTTTACAACATTTATTTTATATGATTTCAAACATTTGTCTTTAATCTCTTTAAAACTGTTTATCTCATTTTTTTTGGATTATTTTAACATCGCCTTAAAGGCGTTCACTGAAATAAATAATAATAATAGTTTTTTTTTGTTTTTTACTTTTAGATCCATTTATTTTTAGATTATACGATTCTAATAATGTTTAACAAAAATTAATTAAATTAATTTTTTTTAAATAATTTTTCTCAAGTTAAAAAAAAAGACAAAAAATAATGCATCAATAAAATTTAAATTAATTATTGATTAATTTCTTTAAATAAAAATATAGTAAAGATTAGATTGTAAATGGGTGCAACAAATTATTTAAACCTTTAGATTAAATTCCATTTTGTTGATCTATTATATTAGAATTATTCTCCAAAAATAAACACGGCCATGGTTATAGTTAAATAAGTGGTATGAGTACTAAACCTATCTAAACATAGACTAGCCCCCAAGTGACACAGTTAGAGTAAATTAACAGCAATTGTTAGTCATATTAAAAATAAATTAATTTAAGTTACCATATTTTCTATGGACAAAACCTAAACAAATAAACAAAATTAAATTATTTAGAATAATAATGACAAGCTTTAAAAATGAGCCTAGAATGGACAAGCCCTGTTAACACAGACAACATTTAAATACAATTCAAACCTTTGGTGGAGATTTACTCGAATCAATAGGCTCATAATTCTGTTCAATTTAAATTTGATTCTCATCAATGTTTTGGCTTAGATAAAACGCTTACCTGAGGACTGTATTGGGTGTATTGTTGATAATTGGGATGAAAATTGTGTATGGCGTCATGCATTATGTCCTTTGGATTCATTGTTTCTTTCAAGTTGTTTGAAATGCTCTGCATGGTGACCACTCTTTGGGCAGTGGGTCTGCTGGGATTCAAGTAGACTGTGTGCGGAAAAGCCAAACGAAGTGCAATTGAGGCAAAGAACATTTCAATGCAAATTATAAAATTCTGCCATCCAGCTGCAACTGTTCCTGCACTGAGCACATGCGGACCTTCATAAGCTTCAATGACGCCAATTTTTTCAAGCAAAGCCAGCAAAACTCCTTGCCAAAATGTAAGAAAAATGACCGATTTGATGGTCAAAAATTTAATGACCGGATTGTATGGCTTAAGCATGTTTTTGGTTGCGAAATAGAAAAGAAAAAGACCATACAATGCTAGAGTGATAGAAACATTGTTTACAAGCATTATGTAAAGATAGCCTCCGTTTGGACTTGAAAAAGAAAATAGATTTAATTTAATAAATTGATTTATTATTTTCAAACCTAAAGTCTCCATCGTGATATTTTCCAAATGCTTCCAGAATTAAAATTAGAATTGCCATCAATGGTTTAATAATGCAGAATTGAAGTGTAGCCTTTTTATTGTTTAATAAAAAAAATTAATTAAATTTTTTTTAAATTAAAAATTTAATAAAATATTTATTTTTCTAATTTAAAAAAAATTTTTTTTTTTTAATTACTTAACTGTTTTTTTATTTTGTTTATTTATTTAGAAATAGTTTAGCAACACATTTTAGCAAAAGGGAAAGATCAGAAGTTTTTTTAATGATAGAATAGGTTCAAATGCACGTTACAAACAAAAACTGTTGAAAAAAAGAAGACTAGTTAAAAACTGTTTTTTTTTTAAAATAAAATTCTATTCCTTTTAAATGTCTTAATACTTAACCAATTTAAAATGTATGACAAAAGAATGAATATCCGCCATTGCATGTTATTCAAGTTTAACGAAGAAAAAAATGCAACAGAGACTAAAAAATCGATTCAAGAGCTCGAGGTCCTCTCCAGCATACTTTTACCGGAGTCAAAAAGCTCAACGGACAAGAAAATACGCGCCTTTGAAAAATGCGAAAAAACGCGTTTTTAGACACTTTTCAAAAGGCGCTGGTGACCTGGTTCTTTCGGGAAGCCAAAGTACCGAGGCAGTTATGCAAAGTACTTTTAATTTCCTTGCTTTTGGCTTTTTCAGATCGAAAAAAGCTTAATAATTGACAAAGTTATGTCACTTGAAAGCAGAGGACTCTGTGACTGTTGGCACTTAAAAATTATGGTTTGATCAATTCAATGTTGGATTATTTAATGACAAAGAACGTGTCGGCACAAAAGTTAAAGCTTATGACACGTATTTGGAAGAGCTGCTTGAGAAGGATCCGAGGCAATTGACTAGAAAGAAATGTAAGTTCCAAATTACACCATTTATCAAACAAAACATTAGCTAATATTCAAAAGGCCGATTAATGGGTCATGTACAAACTCTCAGAAATAAGTATTATGCAACCACTGTGCATTTGTGTTTTTTTCTTGCCTGGACAAAAAAAAGAGTTTTTTTATGAGAAGTGGATAACCAAATCAACAAAAATCATGGATCGACTTTGATCAAGTGCCAGTACCTACTTTGAAATCTATTAAGAACTACTGCATTTCAATCTAAAGCCTTCGCTTCAAAGCCAGCTAGCTTCTACGAGCGAGGCATCAAAATAGTCTCAGAAAGATGGGAGATGTGTATTTCTAGCGAAGGAAATTTTTCTTTTTTCTATGAATAAATAAAATCACTAAAAAATACAAAAGACTTTTAAAAAAATACTGGCATATTTTACAGTAAAAGGACCGGAGCAGTCAAAATGACCGCTTTTCATTTTTCTTTAAGATAAACCTAATCTCTAAAAAAACTAGGTTTAAAGATTTTTTGCTTTTTGGAATTTTTACTTGTATATAAGATACTGAAAGTATGATGTAAAATAAATGCCAAAAAAAATCACTGGCTTTGGGATTTGATAACAAATTCTTGGATTAAAAAAACTATCGCCTTCAATAAAGAGAAGAGCACCAGCTCAGTATTCAGTAGTTCATGGAAAAAAAACATTTTAAAAAGGAGCGGTCAAAATAACCGCCTTGGGTCCTTTTAGTAGTATTTAAAATTCAGCATTAAGGCTTACTGACTAATAATTATTTTTTCACAAATTTAACCTTATCATCATGTTGATTATTTATTTGAATTAATTACTTGTTTACAGAAACGGAGAAATCCAATGGTGTAGCCGCGTCCTGCCAAACAACATGTAAAATACATATAGCTGTGTCTATTAGCACAAAATTAAGTTAAATTTTAAATAGTCTTATTCAAAACTAAACAGTCTTACTCAATAGACTTTCCGCGAATTTCAGCCATAATGTTACCTTCACCTCCCAAATACTCGTAACACAAACTCAAAAAGCAATAGATCACAAAAGCTTTTTATTTTTTAAAATTAAAAATTGAAAACTTTAAATAAAAAAATTAATTTTTTTCACCATACCCTCAAAACAGTCTCTAACTGCATTAAAATAGACATAGTAGTAATCATTGTTGAAGAATAGAAGACTAAGCCACGAATCAAAAGAGTATATAGGCACAATGAATAGAAGCCTTATGATCCATTTTTGTTCATTTTTCACATTATAGTTGGTCAAATGGAGAAAAATCTATTTAAATTGATAAGAGTTAGTTGAGAGCGATTTAGCTAGTATTTACGTGGTGAGCCGTGATTATGAGTGCAGCCCAGGCGAAAAAGCCTGTAATGACTTGGCACGACACAGACTGCAAAAATAGTTGATTAAGAAGTCTCAGATGAGGCAGAGTTGCCTCAATTGTGGCTGTGGTGACGCTAGTTGCGTTTGGGTCCAGTGTAGATGTAGTACTCATCGTTTTTTGACCGTAAACTAAGTCAATTGCTTAGTAGAATTTCGATTGAGTTTAATCACAAAATTCAACTTTTGAAATAAAATAATAATAATTATTTTTTTTGATTATTCTATTTAGCATATAATCTTAATTTGAATAAAATATTATTAATTTTGAAAATTATATTTTTAAATAGTTTATTGTTTATTAATGTAGAAAGAATAAATGGATAGTTTGAATATGAGGAGACTTGATGAATAAATAAAAATTGCAACTAATACAGGTAAAAAGTTCTCTTGTTTGTGTGTTACGCAAATAAATTTTTTTGATAAATATTTCTTAATTATGAAAAATTTATTACATTTTAAATTATGAAAAGAAATTTTTTTTTTCTCGTTTTCTGATCTAATTTCAAATAATTCTAATCAATGTTGATTCATACTTAGATTTTAGATGAGAGAAATAAGCTCATTTTCAATTGAATGCCGAAATTGTAGAAGAAAATGCTTCTTTTGAAATTTGAACAATAAGTTGAAAAATTTTAAAAGACAAAAAAAATTACTTAGCTAATAAAACTATAATGAGAATTTGGTAACACTTTAGAATGTAATTTATTTTTAAATAAAACCTATAAATCTTTCTATTAATATTGATTTTCCAATTTATAAATTTATCTTTTCGAGTTTTTAAAATCTAATTAACATGAACCATTCAAATAATCTAGATATTTTAAATAGACATACATACATCTAAAAAATTATAATTTAATATGATCTAATTGAACATTTTTTCCTATATTGGAATTACTAGAAATAAAAAAATAGAATAAGTCTTCTTATTTAAAAATAATTTTTTTGTTCTCTAATTTTATTTTATTTTAAAAAAAATAATTTTTTTTTAACATTTATTCCAAAAATTTCAAGTAATAAAAGAGGCAAAAGGTGTTCGAAGAAAAATAATGAATAAATGGTTCAGGTTCAGAAATAAAAGAAGAAATGGTAAGGTAGCAATTACAAAGCGGGATCGGAATTCGAAATTTGATTTATATTCTTCCGCGATTTTCAAAAAAAAAAAATTTCTTCCTTTTTTGATCAATCAAAATTTCCTATATTAAAAACTTTATTTTCATTTTTTAGATAAATAAAATTAACAAAAAATTTAAATCTTATTGATGTTTAATTTTTTGTCTTTTTTAACACACAGCGTGATTATAAATGTCAAAATACCATTTCAACAATCTATGTCTTAACACATATTTTTAAATCGAATAAAATTAATAAGAAAAAAATTACTATTGTTACTTATTGGGCATTTTGCTTTGATTGTCGCTAATTTTTCTCCTAAATCGTATTTCAGCTTCAAAATACAACAAATTGCTGAGTTATGAATAACTTTTATCTTTGTTAGTTTCTGATTATGAATTTAAAAAAGGAAAAAAGTAATCCAAGATTGATCCTATCAAGCATAAAATTTTAGGTATTCTAGACCCCATTTTCTATTTGAGAGACATTTTATTAAAATAACTCTTGAATTACTGCATTCTTTTAATTAATTCACCATTGAACCAAATGTAAATTTTTAGTCTAACGCCTTAGAATTGGACTTTTTCCCCATTAATTAAAAATTTACCATTTAAATTTAAGCTCAAGATTGACTTTAATTTTTGTTTTATTCTCAAAGATCATGTAGCATGTAGCACGAATTTAAATTTCTCATAATTATATGAATCTAGGCCATCAGTCCAAAGAAGAGAGCTGTAATACAAGTTTTACGATCCTAAATGGGTATCAAACTGTTGATTAATGTATTATTAAATTTTCATCAGCTATCAAGCACTTAAATTTTGGCCCATTAAATGAAATCGATACCACAAAAATTAAATAGAATACCCGAAAATTAATTTTTTTCTCACAAATATTCAGATTAAAATTTCTTAATTATTAAGATTATACATAAATAAATTAATTAATACTAAATTAAATAAAAAACATTAGCTTTTATTTATTTACACTGATTTGATTTTTATGAAAATAAAATTAACTGTTATTTTGAACACAAAAAAAAACATTGATAAATTTATAAAAAATTTTTTTACTAAGTCATAAAGATCAAATTGATATCATTATAAATTGATAGCTTGAATGTTGCAAATTTCAGCGTTGATCTTTGGATCACAAAGCTATTTATTAATCTTGAATAAAAAAAATCCAAATGATTTTTTTCCACTATTCGTTTTTGCCATCGGTTCAATCAGGTTTGCACTATTCCTTAAATTGTAACTTAAATTTCTCTAGTCATTTTTAAGAAGTCTATTTTTTAAATTCTCATGTGAGTTTTGATAGTCAACAAAAGAAAATGATAACATTCCTTCCAAAAGTCAATACTGAAAAGCATATAAGCCAGTTTAATTATTTCCTCTTTAGAAAAATAACACAAAATAGTTGAACAATAATCAAAATAAGGTAGGATAAATGTTTCGAAAAACTAGACTTTAAAGAAGTTGACAAAAAAAGAGTCTTTTAATACTAAACAATTTCTTATTTACACCAAGAGATATACTGCTAGCTTGTTTAATGTAATAAACGTGGTTTTTGTGACGCTATATTAAAATATAGAAGAAAAAAATCATAGAACAAAATTCATAGAAGACAAATTTCATAGCAATGTCTATTTCATAGAATTAATTATCATAGAAAGTGATTACATTGTTTTTTTTAAAGTTTTTTTCATAGAAAAATACATTATCATCGAATAAATTTAATTGAAACAAATTTGAATAAAATTAATAAGCTTAGGTCTAAAAAAAAACAAAAAGCTTAGATTTAGTGTAATAAAAATAGTTAATAAAAGTAGATATTGTCTTGCATCACGCTTGAAATATGATGCAAGACAATATCTAACTGTTGTTAAAGTAGTTGAACTATTTCGCCTTGAACAAAGCTATATGGAATCAGCCTTAGTTAGTTTATTTAATGGTGATGTTATTAAAAAGACAAAAAAGCGACAAGTAGAAAAAAAATGAAAAATTGAAACGCATTATTAGTAATTATGATTCAAACACTTTGAAATTGCATTTAGACGGTCTAGCTAATTTATTTATCCATAAATAAAGTGAGAAAATTAGTTTATTAAAAAGTCAAGACCTAACAATAGAAGAAATAATTTTAAGGATAGGTTTTTATTTGAAATAAATTGGAATCTGAAACTAATAATTGAAAAACAAGCGTTTAATATATGAAAAACTTGGACTATAAATTATAACTACTGTCACTGTTAAAAATAATAATTGTAACAGTTTGTAACTCAAATTTAATATAACATTAAACTTGGGTTATAACATTAGTGAAATTTAGATTGATTAAGATCAAAAAACTTTGTCTTTAGAGGTTAAAGAAATATTTATTTATCTTAGGTCATTTGGTATTAGATGGTCCAAACAAATGTGGAAAAAATTAAAAAATTTAGTGTCACAAGTAAAATAAGGCTGTTTTTTTATTGTCATTTTAATCAAATTGGTGTCAAATAATAAAAAAAGTGTTATTTTTTTTTATTTATGTGGTTGCTCTAATAAAATTGGGATAAATACTAAAAAATTTGGGGTATTTGAACTAAATATGTTTAGTTTAAGTTTTAACTATCCTGCTTACTACTAGTAAGTTTTTCTTTTTTAAAATTTTTATGTTTGTTTTCTTTTCGAATTAAAACCAATAGAGAAAATTTCATCCTAATGGCACAAATTAAAAAGCCCACTTATTTCTGATTGAAAAGTACAAAGACCAATGTTCACGTCAATTAAAAATGAGCTTAAATATAAAATTGGGTTAACACTTCTCTTTAAAAAAAAAAACTTCCATTTTTCTTATGTAAAAAAAATAAAGCATTTAGAAATTTTAAAATTATTCTTTCTACAAAAATCCAACTAATATTGTTCGAACTGTTGTTTGGACGTATTTTAGAAATATTTTAATTTTCTCAAAGCATAAATTGCCATTAGCTTGATTAGTTTGCACTTTTCAGAGAGTAATGAATTATAATAAGAAAAACTGTAGTTTGTGACCTAAATAGCTTGATTATATTGATAGATCTCTAATATTTATACAAGACTTAATTTTAGACGGCCATAATTTAAATCAATATGAAAATTGATTTAAAAAAGAAAGACTAAAGCTGTATCGTTGTAGTCAGTTAGTCCAGAATTGTTAAATTCACAGCATCATTCAATCAAAAGAACACTGAATGCTAGTTTGTACTTTTGACAACTGTTAATATAAATACAAAAATTTTGTTTAAAAGTTTTTACCCTAAAATAAATTTTAAAATATTTTGTGTCTAAGATTTGATTAAATTAAACAAAAAATTACCCTTAAGTAACAAACTCATGGTGGATTATTAATCCAATAAGTTTAGGAAAAGAGCTAATTAATTTATTTTAGTAGAAATAAAACTAATAAAAAAAGGGTCTTTCTATTCCGCACAAACAAAAATCTTTTTAGCGCAAAAAAAATCTGATCAGCATAAAGACCCCTCTTCTCAGCACAAAAAATTTGAATCATCTAAAAAAGTTTTTTAGCACAAAAAATTTGTGTTTAAACAATAATTTTATTTTGCATGAATTTTTTGTATTTGAAATTTAAAAAGAAAAATTTCAAAATTTGCTTTATCAACAAATGAGTTAATAAAAAATTTGTACTGAAATGCTTTGATATTGTTAATATAAAAGTAATTGTTAATTGTTAATAAAATATAAAAGTTTTTAGTTGTGTTTAATTTACTTATGCCGTTTTGTTAATGTAATTTTTTTTTTTTATATACTAAATTTTAACATAATTGATTAAATAAATAAATTCTGTAAAATTTTACAAAAACTTTTATTTACTATAAATTAAATTTTGAATTAAAATTTTATAGCTTTTCCCATAGAAAAATACGATAAAGAAGTTTTCAAAATTTTAACTTGGGGTGTTTTATTTACCAAATAATTTTAAATTCATTAATTAAGAATTTCACATATTTTGACCTAACTAAATTTAAAGAAAAAATTTAATCAATGACCATTTTAGAATATTTGATTCTTTTTTAAAATTAATAAATCAATTTACACTTGAATTTATTTGATATTTAACTCGGCTTAAATGAAAATTTTAATATTTTTTTTACAATTATACCTTGATAGAAATAGAAAAATTTATACTTTGACTTTTTAAACAAATTTAATGAATATAAATAAATATTATTTTTTAGTTAAGAGTTAAAAAATTTAAAAATTTTAGAATAGACTTAAAATATTTCCATATGGAAAAAAAAATAAAAAAAAAAATTTTTTTTTAATAAAATATAAAGTAAAAAATTTTGCTTTTATATAATGAAAAATTTTACTCTAAATGCTTACAGTGTTGAATTTGTAAATTATTAGACAACTAACTAAAACTTGTTAGACTTTCAAGAACACTAGTTGATCTCAGCGGTATTGAGAAAATAATTTTTTATTGTTTAAACTATTCTGTATACAAATGAAAATATTTAATTTAACTTCAACATGAGAATAATTTTTGAACTAATGATCACATAGTCATGCAATTTTGATTAATTAATTAAGTTTTTTTTCTTATTGACTAAATCTATTTTTTTAAGATAGGTCAATTATGATCAAATATTTAAAATAATGTAAAATTTAGCTTTTTGATTTATATAGCTCTAATCCGTCACAAAAACAACAAAAATATAATTTTTTTCTCAATTAATTGGTATTTTAAAAGCTTAAAAGCAATCACGTTCTAATTAGAATAAAATTTACATTAGACAAATTTGTTTTATAAATCAAACAATTTTTAAAATAGACTTTTTATTTTTTTTTCTATTTCTAATTATTCCCTATAGTAAAAAAGAAAATAAATGGATGTGCTTTGACGCTCGACTTAGACAAATATGACACTTTTAATCTTATTAAAAAAATGTCTTGCGTAAAACTAAACTCATTTGTATACTATTGAGTGATACATAAAAGGATATTTCTATTTCACTCACCAAGGATTCAAAGTAAATTATATCTCTCAAAATTAGTCTAGTTTAGAAAATTTGATCATTAATACCCTTGAGTGCAACATCTTATTTTCTTTGTTAATTTGTCTAAACAACTAATTTTATTTTTATGACCCAAGTCTCTGACTCAATGCAGATCACATTGTATTTTCAGTTTTAAATTTATTTTTTTAATTCGAAAAGAAAATCTACTTACCCTATCTCATGATTCATTACATATATTTGATCTGCATAAATAAAGCTTTGTCTAAATTAATCAAGAGATTCTCTTTCTTATTATCAATACATTTATATTTATAGTGAAAAAATTTTAAAAGATAAGACCCGGGTTACATACATCAATAAATCTGATTTAATACTTTACTCCAATCTCATAAAAAAGGATGAACACTTTGGTTGATTTGAATTTACAACACTATCAGGCAGCTCATTTCATTCCTTGTTTTGTTAACCTCACTTTCAGCAATCATGTACATTTTTTTTACTTGGATTTGCTTTTTAGACGCAATTTATACCAGAGTTGTTTTTAAGTTACAAGTCACAAGTCAAGTCAATAACTTAAATTTTTTTTTCTAGTCAAGTTTTTTAGGCTCTAGCACGTGTTTTTAAAGATTTTATTTGTAGGTCTTTTGTTCAAATGTCACTTTCAAAATATTTCCATCAGTCCTTTTCAACAAGTTTATGGTTGTTTTTTGATGGTTCATATTTTCCATTCCAAAAAGTAGTATAAGTCTTATATAGATTTTATGGTTCCCACTGTTACTCTCTTACTCTCTTAAATTAATATTTTAATTTAGCTTTTCGTGATATTAACTTTAAATAAATTTTCTAATTCTAATTTAATTTAACTTTCACTAGACTGACCATTGCGTTTCAATCTTAACTCTTTTTTATTATCGGATTTCTTTCTTTATATTTTTAATTAATTCTTTCCACTATAAATAGTTGTGTTTAATTTTATATTATTCGTCTTATTCGAATATTTCCAAAAAATAAAATAAAACCCAAAGTTAGGCCTCAACTAATAATTGTTAGTTAATAAAATAAAAATATGAAATAATAAAAAAAAAAAGAATTTTTTTAATGGATATATTTTGTGTTAGTAGCTAATTTTATTTTTTTGTAGCTAATTTTTATTTAGAAAAATAGATAAATAAAAAATAAAAAGTAGATAATTATTTTATTTAAGTAGCTAATTAAAAATAAAAAAATAAAAAAATTAGACAAAAAAAAATACAAAAAATGACCAATAAAATATAATTAGAATAATTATTTAATCAATACTCAATTTATTTCTTTTAGAAACACCATTATTAACTTCTTTTTGACTAGCTTTTGGAGGACGATAATGTAATTTTTATGATATGTTGTATAAAAGTTTGAAGAAGTTTGAAAAAGACTGAGTTTTTATTCTAAAACTGGTCATTAATTAGTTGGATTTCTTTAAGAGGTGCCAATTTGT
>VANL01001345.1:0-14471 GCA_006352455.1 Brachionus sp. 'Tiscar' | reverse complement strand
AACTTAATTAGCTATCTATGCCCAAATTATCAGCTTCCTGGAAGAGAGTTTTTTAAAACACTAATTAATAAAATGTACGATGAAAATGTTGAAAAAATTAAAAAAGAACTAATACAACCTGAATTCGTTACATTAACTTCTGATTTATGGACCGGAATCAATCAAGAATCATACTCTACAATTACAGCACATTATATACATAATCAAGAGTTGAAAAGTTATGTTTTAGATACAAAACCGTTTGGGTCTATTAGACATACAGCGGAAAATATTTCTATTTGATCTAAAATAAGTTTAGATCAAATAGACTGTTTATTGTTTTAAAATGCATTCAATTTTTATCAAATGTCACTAAAAATGAATTTTTATTTTAGAGAGATGTCAATAAATGCGGATTAAATCGTCTTACTAAATCTTTTTTCGAGCCCTTTAACGGTTCTGGTTCATCAGCTAAGACAAACTTGTTTTTTTCATATATTTATTTAGTAAAAAAAAAGATTTATTAAATAGAAATTAATTTTTTATTGATTTATTTGAATGCTTGAGAAGGATTATAAATCATTTGATAGAAAAAATTATTAGAAAATTTAATGTTTCACTAAATTCAAAAATATTGTCTATTTGTTTTCTGTTCTGGGCTAAAGCTCCTTCAGATTAAAAAATTTAGAAATAAAATAAAAATTTAAAAAAAAATAAGGGTGTTAAAAAAATCTCGGTGCTTTTTTTAATTGTAAAAAAATATGTTGCGGTAGACCGATCTCCATAAAAATTATACACAGGTGTACTTTGTGCATTAAGTACTTAAATCGTATTTTCAATACTTAAGTAAATGGGCATTCAGTAATTAAGTACTAAAGGAATTTAATACTATGAATTTAGTACTAAGCGAAATAAATACTAAATGAATTTTATACTTTTCTTATTTAATACCATTTTTTTCTCTTATTAAGAATTTAAGCTAATAATTAAAAAAATTGTTGACATTAAAATTTATTTTATTAAGGATCGAAAAAAAAAAAAGTTAAAAGTGAGCGATATCTCTTTTCAAATTCTGCTCCGTGATCTTCGCCTGAATTTGTGTTTCAGATAGTTGATCGTGGAAATGAAGTCCGTTAGTTTCGACTTCTTCACCGACTAATTTTATTGTGGCAGTACATTGCGTAGATGACAATAAAATTTTTCGGAAAGGTCTTTATTACAATTTTTCCACCAGTATTTTGGTTTTCAAAGATAACCACTGGGTGGGATTTTTTCTTACCTTCGATTCCAAAATTACTTTGGATTAAGGTTGGTTTGGACACTTTCAAATTTTGTTTTGTTTTGAGCTTTTTAGATAATTTTAAAATATTTTAAGTTAATTGATTATATTAATTAGCCTTTAATTATAAAATTCAAAATGATAAATCAATTATATTTATTTTTTAGTCAAGTTCTATTTAATTTAATTGAATATAATGTGCAAAAATTTAATTTTCGGCATTTATTGTTTTTTATAGATAAAATTTTCATGTAGTATTAACTTCTTAAAGGATTATTTTCTCGTAGTATTATTTTCTTGTAGTATTAAAATCGTTAAGTATTAAATTCGAAAATAAGGATATAGATTTAATTTTAAAGTAAGCATTTAGCATTAATTTCTTATTTAAGAATTTAGTACTAAAATCATTAGTACAAATATTTTTTATCAAAATTTTATTGCAAAAATTTGGACTTATACAATTTAATTAAATTTAGTCTACTACTCCACTATTTATGGACCTAATAAAATCTATTTCAATTTAAAAAAAAATGCTTTTTGAATATTTTTAAAACAATGACGATTTAAAAAAAATTGAAAAAAATTATTGAATTTTTTTTTATTTTGAAAAATTATTTTTAACATTTAATGTCTGAAAAAAAATTTCAGCATAAATTCTCGATTAAAAAAAAAAGAGAAAAAAAATTTATTGCATCCACTGCTTTCCATCAAGGTTTTAGATTCAAGCTAAATTTGAGATTATACAAAAATTTCAAACACTTTTTCAATCTTTAATTTGAATTCAAATCACCGGATTTAAATGAAAAATTAATGCGCAATTATCATCGAGAACAATATATGTTAAATAACTGTACTAATACTCATTGCTTTAAAAAAAGTCATAAAAACCATTTTTATTACGCCCATTCCTCTTTTATTGTGTTTGATTCCAAGAATAATGAAAAGTAATCTTAAAAAATATTATTACTTTGAATATTTTTTTTTAAATTTGCTTGTTTCTCTGAATCAAGAGAGAGAGAAAAACAAGCATTTTTTTTTCATTTTATCAACATTTTTGCATTTAAGCAAATTGAAAAAAAATTATTTGATTTTTGTTAGCTCAAAAAGTCTCTTTAATGAAAAAAATTTCTACTTTTAGTTCATTTTTATTTAAATCAATTGAAATGGTGAAGCTTAAAAAGTTAAATAATCAATAAATTTCAAATCAAAATAGACGCATTACCAATAACATATTTTAAATAATAAAAAGAGATCATAGAAAATCAAGTTCTTACTAAAAACAAACCATTATTTCTTAATATACAATTTATCATTTAGATTAAGTTCATACATGCGTTTTCTTACAAAATTTATCGACTTATTCTATTATTGAGGAACTTTGATTACAAAATCTAATTAATTAGAAAAAAAAGCTAATGAAATAGAAAAAAAAAAATTTTTTTAATATTGTTGTTGTTGGTATTGATTGTTAAATCGTCTTGGTTGATAGCCGCCTCGGTTTTGTTGCTGATAGCCGGAGTTTCCAAAGTTGCCTTGAGCTCTGCCTTGTTGTCTGTCGAGGCCGCGCTTGACAACCTCATCTAGCATTCTCTTGGCTTCGTCGATGGACTCTTGTGAGCCAGACAGAGTGCAGGCTCGCTCTGGAGTGCCGTTGCTATCGGACGCAATGCGGATTCTGCAGCCGGACTCCATCTGGAGTCTCTTAATTTGTTCGCCACCACGGCCAATTACTATTAAAGTTAAAAAATGGTTATATTAAATAATGCGGGGTTTTTAAACTCCGACCAAGCCTCGTCAAACGAATCACTTTAGCACAAAGTTTAAGATGTGTTTAAAAACTTTAATACCTAAACCGACCATGTTGTCTGGAATCAAATACTCTTCATTGAAAACTGAGCCTGACATTTTATGTATTATAAAAATATATTAAGCTTTTTGGTTTTAGATAGAAATAATTTCTAGTGTGTTTTAAATGATGAAAAAGAAGCCTCGTTTTTATAGACGAAATATGAAAAACAAAATGGAGAATGTATGTGTGCTTTTTTTGAGCAGTATATGCATTCATATACAATTTAGAATATTGTGTTTATTTTGCAATTTTTATTCAAAATAAAATTAACAAAATATTAGACTAATTATAAAAAATAAATTTTATTTTATTCATGAAAAAAAATTTTTTTTTTTCTTATTTTAGTTTTGAAATGAAAAATTTTATTTTATTCATGAAAAAAATTTTTTTTTTTTTCTTATTTTAGTTTTGAAATGAGAAGACAAGAACCACTATGATGGAAGCGATAATGATCAATGCTCCCAGTGATATGAAAAATATGCTCAGACTTGAAAATAAAAAAAGAAATAAAATTTTATTTATTTATTTTTTCTGCTAGTAGATTACTTTTTTTGTACTGTGGTTGTGCATATCGGATCTCTTTCTTGTCTAATCTTTGGCTTTCGGAAGTTTCGCTCATTTTTTAAATTAGATGGCAGATTTTTTTGCGATTTTTTCATTTTGCCTTTAAATGTTGGAAATTTTCTATTTGATTTTCATTTTTCAATGCTGAAAAAAATTGAAAGGTTTCTAATGTAAACTCTCAGCGATTATTTCGTAATTTTTAATTGTGTTTATTTTGTCAAACAAAGACAGCAATTATTTTTTTTTTCAAGATTAATTCTTCAATAAAAAATTCTACATTCTTATAACTTCTTGAAATAATTTAAGATTTAATTTATTTTAAATTAAAAAAAAAAAAAAAATTTTGTTGTTGCTTTTTTTAAACTGACAGTGCTCATATGATTTTTTTTTGTTTCACTAAAATCTTTTCAAGTAGAAACGTTTAATTTAGAAAAAATATTCAGAATTATCTATAGACCCAATTTTAAAACCTCATTCAAAGAGTAACTTTGGCATTTTAGCGTGCTTTGGCTAAAATAATAGATAACAGAATTCTTTTAATCAGAAAATCTTCAAACCAATTTACCATTTGTTTGCTTAGTCAATTAAAACAAGGAGCTTATGCAGAGGGCGTTCATGATGTGCTGTATTAAAAGCGTTACATATAAGTCAATAAGTATCTCGTCAACACTGCTAAATTGTTGTCATGTCAAGTGTTTGGAGAAGATTCGTTGCATATCCTTTTTTAGCTACAAAACCATGTTGACTGCCAACGATGAGATTATTCATAGACGCAAACTTGATTGAGAATTAAACTGGGTCTCACACATTTATTTATTAATGAAAAATAAAATCTTGATGAAGGTCAATTCAATATTATAAAATTTTAAGACTTGTAAAAATAAAGTCATTGCAAGTCATCTGCAAGTCTTGACTTGTTTTTTTTTTTAATTTTTGAAACAAGTCAAGATTTGTTATTTTAAAAAATATATTTTCAAGTACAAGTCATACTTTGACTTGTTTAGACTTGTTTTTTCCTGACTTTTATAGAAGTCTGGAAAAAACTAAAAGTCTTTTACCGATTATACTCTTAAAAACCTTGCAGCTCAAAAACCCATGTGAGGGATACGGGTCTATTATTTCATTGGACTTTCTTTTTTTATGTAATGTTGACCTTTTTCCACTCCACTTGGATTTTTCCTGATTCAGCCAAGTTATACAGTATGTTGCAAAAGTTTAGAATTTTTTTTATTTGTTAAAACACAGATTTATGTATTTATGTAAATAAAAGGTGGGAAAATAAGAAAAAAGTAGCTTTTTAAAAAATTTTATCTGTCATTAATCCAATAAAATAAAATCCAAAAAAAAAAAATTAACTGAAAAAAAATCACAGATAACTCTTTTTGGCATTGATTCAATCAATTTTTGCACATTCTCAGTCGGAATCTGTGACCACTCTTTGTGTAAAACCTCTTTTTAAATGCTCAATAGAGGTTACTTTAGTGTTTACCATTTTGGCGTCTATGTATGACCATAAGTTCTCGTTTGGGTTGAGATCTGGTGAATGGGCACACCATGACAGAACTCAATGTTCTGTTCTTCGAACCAGTCTATGAATGTGCTGAAGCCCCATCTTATTGAAAAACCAAAGGGTAATTTGGTTCAAATAAGAGTTCAACAGATGGTAAAAGAAAGATTTTTTCAAATTAGTGCCTTTATTTTTTTTCTTTTGCACTCCAATATTTGTAATATTCAATATATAAAAAATTTAGATAAATAAAATAATTAATTTCTAAACTTTTGCATTATACTGTATGTGTAATACAAGAAATTGTTTTTGCACTTTTTTAGTATCAACAGATGGTCTTCATCCACTCTTTTAAATTCACTTTCATTTAGCTTTGCGAGTTTTCGTCAAACTGCATTAGGATTCATCTCAGCTAGTCTATCATTAATGCCAAATGCAGACTTTCTCATTGGAAAATGAAGCAACAAATCATCATATTCTGATCTATCTACTATTTTTTAGTTTATATTTCAAAAAGTGATCAGCAGTCAAATTGATTTAGAAAATTTAACAAATTAAGTTTAAATTAATTTTTTTTTTTTTGGTTTAAAAAAATAAATATTAAAGTTTTATCAAATTTGCTCTTTTTTTTTTAAATAAAATAATCTACAGCAAAAAAATGCTAAATTAATAGAATGATTTATTTGGGATATGTTTAAGTAAATTAAAAAAAAACATAATTTAATATGAAAAAAGTATTTTTTTTTATTTTCAAAATTTAGGCCAAGTCCTTATTTTTGAAAAAAAAATTTAAATATAATAATTTAATTATTCTTATCAGTCACTTGGTGTATTACATCAATTTCTCTTCTTATATGATTTGATATTTTTTTAATTTTTTCATTTATAAGACTTGAGTTAAATCATTTTTTTATATTAGAAGCAGAGTTGTTTAAAAGTCCCAAAAAAAAGTCCAAGTTCGGACTTTTAAACAACTCTGATTAGAAGACGTTAACAAACTTCAATTAGGTATAAATTATTATTTTGTTTCATTATTTTATTTTCTCCTTTTCCTGCATCATTTAGAACATTTTTATTTTATTTTTTTAAATCTTTTTAAATTTTTTTTTTCAGAACCGATATATTTAACAGTGACATGGTAGACGTTTTTTTTTATTTTATTTTATTCTGTCCATCTATTCCAATATCTTCTTCATCATCATTCAAAAAAACATTAGTGATATTCATTTTATTAAATTTACTATCTTTTATGCATTTAATTAAAGCTGGTGGCAGCTTAGCTGCTTATTTTGGTCTTCTTTTTTATAAAATTGAATCGAAAACAGGCTTGAAGCTTTTTTAATTAAACCAAAAATGCGTTTCTTCATCCAGTTAATATGGAATTAAGATTAAAAACAAATAAAAAAAGTGAATCCAAAAAAATAACGCATAAAAATATTAATTGCAAAAATAAATGCTAAAAAAGTTGAATAACGCATAAAATTAATTTTTTGTAGAAATTTAAGCGTTTGTCTCACTTTAAAATTTTTTTGATATATACAATTTGAATCAAGTGAAAAACACATAAAATTTTTAAAATGAAAAAAAAATCGATTCAATAATTGGCAATTATTCACTACCCCTCCTGGTTATGCAATGACTAACAGTCCGATTGAGTCTTATAACAATAAAATAAAGACTTATTTCACCAACCGTATTAAATATAATCTACTACCGGTTTTTGAAATTTTTGAAAAAATAGTAAGACCCGAGTCCAGAATTTACGAAGATTATACAATTCCAAACAGTGCAAAGGCTACTTTTAGTTTAAAAAAGCATGCAAAAAACAATTTAGATTTAATAAAGCGTGTTGAAGTGGAGGGTGACGAACTTAAGTACATATTTGATGATAAATACACTGTTGAAATTAAAAAGGAATGTTTTTGTACTGAGTGTACCAATTGCATTTGTGTTAATTTTTTAGACAAGTTAATTTTTTTATGCGTTACTTTTTTTTATTTAATATTTATGTGCTTGGAAACTTTTTGTAAGAATAAATTTTTTTTTCTCTCACTTTTTTATGTATTTTAATCTTATTTTTTTGTATCTTCACCCTCATCCGTTAATATGCGATATTAAATTCACTGACTTGTAAAATCTTTTTTTCTATCAATTAAATTCGAACATTTCGTCTTAACATCGTTTACTTTTTTTTAGGCATATAATTATTACCTTTTTTTATTTTTTTGCAAAAAAAAACTAAAAAACTGAATTTAGAGCAAAATAATTTATTTATAACTTATTTTAGAAAAATATAACACTAATTATCTAATTGGAACAAAAAAATAAAATAAAAACAAAAATATATTTTTAACAGACTTGGGCAAAAGTCATTAAGCCAAAGTCAAGTCATTTGACTTGATTTTAAGTTTTTTTTGTTAAAAAAAAATTTTGCAAAAAATCTGAATTCTTTATAAAGTATCATTTTTTTTGAATAGTTCTTATGGAAAGCATGATATAAAAAAAACAAACTTTTTTTAATTTATTATTAAATCAGGATTTTATTTAGGCTTTTAGCAAAGTTTAATTTCTAATTTTTTAAGAGGTCAAAATTGCTGTAAAATAGTGTTATTAATTCCAAATTTTTCATTTTTAGTGATTTTTTAAAAAAATTTAAAATCAAGTTTAAAATCAATTTTGGGAAGTCAAGTCATTTGACTTCCCAAAATTTTCCCAAAAAACTTGAAATGACTTTTTTTTGACTTATGCCCAAGTCTGATTTTTAAGGACAAAAAAGGACTTAATTTATTATTTTTTATTTTTCAATCGGGATGATCTTCCGAGTTTATTCTTTATTACTTTTTCATTGTTTTCCAATCTACTCTTATTGAGCTGGCGAATGCTTTTATGTGACGTCAGTCAAATAGCACATTGATAGCATATTATATTCTGTCGCTCTTTTTACAATCCAGTTATTTCCTTCAAGTATTTGTTTATCTGTACCGAGCTAATACTACTTCAGAATAAAAATTTATAAAAAAATTAATCAAAATAAAGTTTAATAGAATAAAATAATAAAAAATAAATAATATTAAAAAGAAATATTCTGTCCTGACATATCTATCACTCAACTCAAAGAGTCGATATGAAACTGTTTGCTGTTTAAGTTTGTTGAAAACCTCTTAGTGCATAATATTGAAGGGGGAATCATATTTTAGTGCTGAGTTTTGGATTACTTGAATTTTTTTAATATTTGTTTCTGATAAAAAATTTAAACAAGTATTCCCTAATGTTTTGGATTTAGACTTGGTCTTCAGTTACATCTCTCATTTAATTCGGCCACCATTGGACCAAAGTGATGCCTAAAAATTTGACTTTATTTTTCACTATTTTTTTTTTCCTTTTGTAATCACGTTTAATAGATAAGGATTAAAAAATTGTTATCAAATACACAGATGTTTTCATTTATGCTGTTAAATTTGACCTCTGTTTGAAAAAAATGTTTATTTTTAAAAAAGTATTTTAAGTTTGTATTTATTCAAAAATTAATTTATTTATTTGATTGAATTTAAAAAAATAAATAGTGCACAAACTTCCAAATTTTTTTAAAAATGTCTAAAATTAAAAAAAAGCCGAATTTAGGTTTTTTTGAGACTCATCTAAATTAGAAGAAATTCAAAATGAAATAAGCATTCTCTCTTTTCTTCACTATTTATGGACCTAATAAAATGTATTTCTAAAATTTAAAAAAAAACTTTTTGAATATTTTTAAAACACTGACGATTTTAAAAAAATTGAAAAAATTATTGAATTTTTTTTTTATTTAGAAAAATCTACACTTAATGTATGAAAAAAATTTCAGCATAAATTCTCAATTAAAAAAAAAAGAGAAAAAAAAATTTATTGCATCCACTGTTTTCCATCAAGGTTTTAGATTCAAGCTAAATTTGAGATTATACAAAAATTTCAAACACTTTTTCAATCTTTAATTTGAATTCACCGGATTTAAATGAAAACTTAATGCGCAATTATCATCGAGAACAACATGTGTTAAATAACTGTACAAATACTCATTGCTTTAAAAAAAGTCATAAAAACCATTTTTATTACGCCCATTCCTCTTTTATTGTGTTTGATTCTCTAAGTTTTTTTGTACTAACCCAAATTCTTAAATAAAAACTATTCAAAATTATTATAATTTCTGTAGTCTATTTATTTATTTTTTTTTATTCTCTTACAAAACCAAATGCGAAATTAAACTTGAATTATTCTCAAATTTTAATAAAACATTAAGGTTAAATTATGCTGAATGCAGGAAAAGCATTGAGTGATTACGGCTCTATAAACGAGCCGGTCATGACCAGTTCAGACGATCTGACTAAATCAAGTGATTACTACACAACAGTGAACCGAAGCAAGAAAAAACGCAAAATTAATGTTCACCAGTCAGAGTCGTTTCTAAACTATTTGTCCACCACCACCAACACAGGCTCGTTGAACCCGATCGGCTTCAATCGGGAAAGCATCAAATCAATAGTAATAGATGACACTTTGCGCGACCAATTCAGCCAAAGCTCAACTGAGCTTATCATATCGCAGACTATTTGTCAGTCGTCATACATAGTCGAGCCGATGGCGTTCATTCAAAATTTGGCAAACAGCATCATATCCATATCGCTAGGTCAATTTATTTACAATCGAATACTTGATCGTCTAATCGAACAGCACAATAAGACAAAATTTGAGTCACTATCAAGTTTATTTTTTGCATTAACAAATTCAAGCTGTCAAGCATCGCCAACGCCTATTCACAATTTGACCAGAGTTTTTTTCAAAACAACATCCAACAATCACATTGTTGATAATTCTGTCTTTACACAACACACGTTTGCCGGTGCATTCAGTCATGCAATAACACCGGACGAGTTCGAAATAATTCGAACACAAGCACAGGCCGACACGGCCAGACTTTACTTTATGTCTTCGATTTTTTGCGGCATACCTGTAATTATAATGACCAATTTGTTGGGTGTTAATTGTTCGACACTAGGACGAAAAACTCTAATGTTAATTTATTTGTTTGTTATGAGCCTAAAATATATACTGCTTTTGTTTCAGTGTTTGAATCCGTCCTGGCCCGACTGGTTGTTTTATGTCGGCGCTTTCATCGAAGGCATTAGTGGGAGTGCAGGCGTATTTTTTTTGTCTCTTTATTGTTACATAGCAGATTTGACAGGGCCTGCCTCGCGCTCATACCGTATCACTTTACTAAACAATTTGAACTCATTGGCCACGCTGTGTGTCACTTTTGTCTGCGGCTATGTCATCAAGTACTTTGGCTACTTTTATTTATTTTTCGCCAGTGTTATTCTAATGCTAGTTTCATTTTTCTATACTCTATTGCTTATACCTGAACCTTTGGTTGACTTGCAGCATACAAGTTTTATGCAACGGGTTAAAAAGTGCTCCATTAAGCGCACTATCAATTGCTTTAGAGTTTATTTTTCAAAAGAAGCTGAAAAATGCAAGTCAGAATCGAGTGGTTTATTAGATCCGAACAATAACCCAGATGAAATTGTTGTCCAAGAGCACACAAAATTAAGCAAACAAACATTTGTTCTTTTGCTTATAGTTTTTGCGAATTTTATTTATTGTTTTGGAACACTGGGCATAGGTTCAATATTCACTCTTTTTCTAATGAACAAGCCGTATTGCTTCGACTCGGTTCAAATATCAAACTATTCAGTATTTGCAACTGTTATTTCTTTAGTCGCCTCATTGCTCGTATCCAAATTTCTCAAGCTAAACGATTTGCTTATTTGTATTCTATCAGTATTGTCCTTTTTTGTAAGTGTTTTGTGCTACATATTTGGCAACTCGACCAGCTATATTTATCTCGGTGCAGTTATATCTTCAATATCTGGCCTGGAGTTTGGTTACATAAGGTCTATAGTGTCCAAATCGGTTGAGAAAGACGAAGTAGCAGACGCTCTTTCTCTCATACTAATAGTCGACACAATTGTAGCTGTCGTCTCAAATGTTCTTTTTCCCATATTGTACTCAAGCATTGTGTCAAAAGGAATCAATATCCTATTTGCATTTTCGAACGGCTTTGTTCTAATTGCACTAATCTGTCACATGTAATTTTAGAAATAAAATTTTTCATTTTTTATTTAAATTTTTTTTTTTCAAGTATTAATTATTTTGTTTACATACCGGTGAAGCAAAGTGACACGTCTAAAGTATTGAATGTGCGGCATGGAGCGCGAAAACGCTACGTTTCATTGATGAATTTAAGCGACAGTGACCAAGACTGTGATTCAAAAGATTTAGATAAAATTTCGCGAGTTTTAATTTAAATTTATAAAAATTTTTAAGAATAAAAAAAATCTATTTTAAAAAAAAAGTGAAAAAAAATTATTTTTTAATACTTAAATCCAGAAAGAATAGATTGCATGTCTATTCTTAAGGAAAATTTTTTATTTAATTTAAATAGCATATAGTTTTATCAAAATTAAAAAAAAAAAAATTTCTAAATTTTTAAGTTTAAAAAACATGACTAATGTTTGACACCTACACTGAAAAAAAAACGTCCTGAGGACGCTTTTAAAGACGGAAAAAAAGTCACATTTTAAGGGACTTAAATAGATGGATTTTGAGGGACACTTTTCTCTTAGCCAATGTTTTTAGTAAATCAAGAATTTCAGTTTAAATATTGATTATTAAAATTAAAAGCTAATATTTTAAAATAAAAATTTATTTAGAATATTAAAATTGTTTTTACAAATAGTATTTGGAATTAAAAGAAAAGAAAATTATGTTTAATTTTACAAAAAAGTGTAACTAATAAAAAACTAGTTATTAAATTCTTACGACATAGAAAAATAATAAGATTAACTAAATTTACAGCTCCATCAGATTTTGATCGTCTTTTTATATGTTTCTTTTGGTCGAAAAACATTGAAAAAAAGAATTGCAATTTATTAGCACATGGTAATTCTACAAAGACAGCTAAATCATATATAAGATCTTCAAAATCTGAGATTTCAAAACTATTAAATGAAAAAAATAGTAAAAAAGAGAAAAATGTTAGCAATTTTCCAAAAAACACTAAGCATATCTAAAATCATAAATCGATTTTTATTAGAAATAAACAATACAAAAAATTTTGTCAAATCAATTAATTTTACAAAAGATAATTTGATTAGAGTCTGTTTTAAAGACCAACAGCTATTTTAGAATTTAAATTTGTTTGCAGAAACACATTTTCAAAGTTAACATTCAATGTTAAGTTTTGTATTTAATAACTGCACATATCTGCAAAAAAATTCTGCATGCAGAATTATGCACAACACTCAGATATGTTTAAACATAGTTTGCTACACAAAAGTTCTTTTCTGCAACCATTTTAAAAAAAAACGTTATAAATATTTTAAAGGATTTTGAAATTGATGATGTTGATAAAGAGAAAATATTGTTTTTAATTTTTAGATCAACAAACGAAAGAGAAAAAAGCGTTGTTGCGAGCAAAAGCAAAAAAGAGCACATTGAAAAACTCGACTTGATTTCTAAATATTTTGAGTCACTCAGAAGGAAAATCAAATTTGGAAAATTTTTCAGATTTGTTCTTAGAAAATAAAGCCAGAAAGATTTATGATTTTCTTGTAAGACCTAATTTAAAATACAAAGATAAATGGGTAAATGGGTATTATACGACCAATGATATAGAAGGATTTAATAATTCAATAAAAGAAAGACTATGAAGTTTCTTAATTGTAGAAAAAATCCGAATTCAAAACAAATGTATGAAGTATGCCAGAACAAACGCTACAAGAAAGTTTGAGAAATTTTTTGAAAAATGGCCTGAAAGGGAGATTACAAACAAAGAAAAAAATATAGCTAAAATTTACAAGTTTGAAAAATTAAATATTAAAATTTAAAATCATAAAATAAAATATAAACTTTTTAAACCTCTCTTTATATGATTTCAAACTTAAATGAAGGCCGAATTTTTTTACAATTTAATGAATAAAAATTTTTGAATTTTAAGATAGATTAAGTAATAGATGGTGTTTTTTCCAACTACAACAAACCGTATCTACTTGAATGCGAAATTTAGTTAAATTTAAAAAATTAAAAATTTTATGTTTTATGAATGATTAATTAAATAATAAAGATTTAAAGGTACTTAATTAGATGTGATAAGAGGTTTGCAGGATTTTTCAGCCTTTTGGCCTATATCGATACCCGGCTTTCACGTGTCCAAAAACGGGGAAGTTCGACATCGATATAATGCTATTTCAATTTTTTAATGTTCAATGTTTTTAGTAGTTGAATATAATATTTCAATATTTTTCAAATTTATAAACATTAAAAACTTCAAAATAAGCTATTTACTATAATTTTTTAAAATTTTGCTTTAGTTATAGGCCAAGTTTAAATGGAGATCCGGCACCGTCCTTTTTTAAATATTCAAAATTATCGATATTTTTATAGTCACTGATAATTTGATTTATTCTTTCCTCTAAAATTATGAAGCCCACTTTTCTTTTATTAACTCGACCAGTACTAAGTTGATTTCTGTGTTAGATTGTTCAAGCTTTAAACTATTAATTAAACTCATTCATTTTTAAAAGATAAAATGCTGTAAGTGATGGAATATGTTGGAAGTGGATGCAGTCGAAGTTCAATCATGCGAAATTTTTAAAGCAAACATAGATAAAATATAGCTTGAAAATAGTCTGTTATCAGATTTTACGCATTTATTTTATGCAGTGCAATAAATCACCATACAATATTACTGATTTGTATTTTTAGCCTAAGTCTTTAAAAAGGAGAAATTAAGCATGGAAAGCTGCAAATATTACAAGATCCTTCAAACTGCAAGACTATTAGCCTAAAATTTTTATTCCTTTTTTTTTGGATGTACTTCTCATCATTATTAACTGAACTCATAAGTTCCACGGCATTGTGAATTTTCATACAAACCTTCCAAAAATTACAAAAAAAAATTCTTATTCATTAATTTATATTGATAAAATTGAGCTTTTTAAACTTTGATGTTGAAACAACATGAAACAAAATATGTTTCACTAAATTCAACAAATTAAAATTAATTTTAATTAACAAGGAAATATTAATGATCAAATAGAATATCAATATTTTGAGATTTATTTTATTTTGCTTCTATGATCTATTCTAATTAGAATTTTTTTTTGCAATTTTTAAATTTATTTTATTTAAATGTTAAAATTCTGTCATCGTTTATTAAATAATTTTGAATTAGATGATTGTAAAATTAATTTTTCAATTCT
>VANL01001344.1:0-14486 GCA_006352455.1 Brachionus sp. 'Tiscar' | reverse complement strand
GACAAAATTTTTATTTTTATTTTGCCGTAAAATTCAATCAAAAAAAATTCACCCCATTCACACATTAAATAATTGCCCCATCTTACTATATATTTTGTTTTTGTTTTTTGTTCTAAATTCCACTATGCTGTTATTAATACATTTCACTGATGAAAAATATAAAAAAAATAAATTTAGTATTTTATTTTATTATCTTTAAGCTATTCAAGTTTTTTTTTCATAAAATTAAACAGCAAATTCAGTAGCTTGTTTGTCAAAAAATATCATCCCAAATCAATCTTAATTTGATTTTTGAAGCAAATACAAAAATGCATACAAGAACTCTAATTAAAGATTAGCTAGACCAACCAAACTAGAGAAAATTAATGTCAGAATTAAAATAGTGAATATCAAATAAAATGCCCAATATATAAGATGAGAGTTCGAGGCAAAATAGGAACCAAAACACATATGAAAAGATGGTAGACAACACAAAATACCAATAAAATAGATTCGACTTGAAATGTCAATTTTTATTTTATTCATTTAGTCATTTTATATACATTATGTTGACAAAGTTTAGAAATTTTCTTATCTGTTAACACAAATATTGTTTTTATGTATATAAAACGCGTGAAAATAAGAAAAAAGCGGCTTTTTTTTTAAACTTTTTATCTGTCATCAATCCAAAAACATAAAACCAAAAAAAAAAATTAAATGAAAAAAAAATCACAGAAAAAGTACAAAAAAAAAGAAAAAGCTATACAATTAATAAAAAAAAAAATCGATTCAAAGTTTAGAAAGTTTTACAATTTGATATTTGAAATGAAACTCTTTTTAGCATTGATTCAATCAGTGCTCAATAGAGGTTACTTTAGTGTATACCATTTTTGCATCAATGTATGACCATAAATTCTCGATTGGGTTGAGAACTGGTGAACGGACCTCGTTGTCTAACAATAACGTTAACATTATTGGGTTAACATCTTGTTGAAAAACCCAAGGGTCATTTGGTTCAAATATTAGTTCAACAGATGTTTTCCATTGATTGTTTTCCAAATTTTAATGTAGACAAATTGTTTAATTCTTCCTGTATAAATGTTGCATATACCAGTGCCTTTGTAGGAAATGCATCCCCAGATATCAGTTTAATATGTATATGTCGTATAGAACAAGCAAAATAAATTATTTAAATAAAATTAAAACAATTTAATTTTAGTATTATGATCAATTCAACATTTATTTTAGCTAAATTAAAACGAATTTAGAAAAATACTTTTATTGCAAAATTAAAATAAACAAAAAAAAAATCAATTTTATTTTATAATTTGTTTAAACACTCATTACTGATCTCATTTCTGTGCCACTTTGAGTTACAGTATACACCATTTTTTCTGAAGTTTTTCTGACATTTACCAATATAATTACATTTCATGAATCCCTGACCCCACATTTATATATCGTAAAGTACACTCTATACAAGCTAAATTGTATTCAGATTTAATCTAAATTTTATTCAGCATTTTTATTTAGGTAAAATTGCAATTATATTTTAATATTCACACAAATAGTATTACGAATCAAGGTGTATGTCATCATTTTTGCCATTTATATTTAGGTAAAATTGCAATTATATTTTAATATTCACACAAATAGTATTACGAATCAAGGTGTATGTCATCATTTTTGCCATTTATATTTATTCACTAAACTAAGCTAAACTTTAATTCAGAAGATAAATATTGAAATTTTTTTTTCTACTTTTATTAAAATAGTTGATTCCTTTAATTATTAAATCAGTAAATAAATAAAAAATTTTTGAATAAATTTAAAATTTTTAATATTTAAAGTTTATATCAAGAGACTTTTCACTTTTCTTGTGATTTTTTAATTTTCTTGCAATATTTATAAACAGCTCTAAGATTTCGACAAGACTTAAAAAACTTGCTCCCAAATACAGACCAAATTGACCACCTGTATAAAATAAATTATAAGAAAAAAAAAAAAAGTGATAAAAATAAAATTTGATACCTATAATTCCCATCAATGTATCGAATGTAATAGCCGGGCTTTCTGAAATGAAAAAATATTTCAAGTCGTCATAATAGACTGATATCATTAGAACAGACTCTCGTATTTCCTCTTTAGAAGGAATTTTTTGTATTACTTGACTTAAGATTATTGAATTTCTGTCCTCTTTTTCTTCTGATTCTTCGGACGAATCTTCTACTTCTTTCTCTTCCTCTTCTTCTGGTTTAAAAACATTTTCCGGATTAAATTTTTTTATTACATTTGGCTGTGTTTGCAAAATATTTGAATAATAAAAACTGGGAAAGTATGCCGAACTAACTGTTTTAACATAAGCAAGTGAATCGCACTCTTCAGGACAGTATTTATCACACAGCTTGCCTATGTCCAGTCTATCAAGCAAATCTCTTTCATTTTTGCTACAATTAAGTGAAAATTTGTCATGGCAAATTTTTTGCTTTTCATCTTCTATGGGAATATTGGGATCTGCACATCCACAATTGGGAATTATTTTTTCATATTGCATACAAATTTCAAAGCAAAGTCTACGCGAATATTTTGATAGCTTAAGAGTATGATTAAAATACAAAGAATCTTTTGATGTTGCTTTTTCAGAATTTTTTATGCAATCATTGAAAGGATAGGATAATTTTGAATAGTTGTTTCTAGTGAAGCCAATATAGGCAGCACTTCCAGTTCCAATGTAAACTCCTTCATACTCCATGAGAGGTCTAATACCTCGTTGATGAATAGCAACTTTTATTCCTTTGCTAATTGTATAATAGTCATGAATTCCGCTAGCTCCTGTGAAAATTTCTAGATTTAAGCCGTGCTTAGGACCTGTTTTACTTGTTTTCATACCAGGTTTTTTCTGTCCATTTGAATCAAATAAAGAATTGAACGTATAGCAATTTCCATATTCTGAATCGTGAAACCAATTAAATGAGCTTGTATTGCACTGAACATGGTCAAAAAAGCAGCTAATTAGCATTGTGTCCATAGTAAAGCCAAGTTTTTCAAGTTGTTCAGAAGTCAAATTTTTGTCCGAGCTTGCAATAGCTTTGAGTAAACTAGCAGCATTTTCGACAAGCTCAAAGCTAAATGTCTCATTGCTTGAAGTAATGACAGGCATGATTGAGTTTAGATTCAATTTTTCAATCAAGTATTTACCAGTTGATGATTCTGTGGCCGCATCAAATGGATTTAAGTTGCATATTGTCACAGATGGAAATTCAGCAATTGACTCGGACACTATCTGATTGCTTACGACTACCTCATGAGCCAAAAATCTGGTAATTGAAATTATCACAGCTTTTAATAAAAATCTCACAATAGCAATCAATTAGGTCTATTGCAGAGTTGTTTAAAAGTCGCAAGTCTCAAGTCAAGTCCAAGTCCGGACTTTTTTTTTAAAAAGTCCGAGCTAAAGATTTTTTTTAATAAATATTTTATGTATAAATTTTTTATGTTTGAAAAAAAATTCCTCTCAATATTTATTTAGATTTAGTTTTTGAGAGTAGTTAAAATAAATATCTAATTAAAGATAAACAGATAATATTCTAAAAAAACAAAAACATGATAATTAAAAAAATTGAAAAAAAATATTTTTCAATCAGTATTTTAAAATAACATTAAAATATTTTTATTGATTTATTTATATAATTATATTTCTGCGATCTTTAATAGTTTTTATGCCTGCCAAGGAGAGTAAAAAAAAGTCCGGACTTGGACTTTTTTTTGGGACTTTTAAACAACTCTGGTCTTGATTGATTTTAAATTTACTTGAAAAACAGTATGATGAAAATATAGCCAAAATTAGAATCCAAAAAAGTCTTAGAATTATGCTGTCTGATTTGACAATATTTGAAAATCCGTGATTTGTGGTGTTTTCGCACCATTCACGCAAATATTCTTTTATTATATTATTCAACTTATCAGCTTCATCTAAATGTTTTCTATTCGCATTTTCTTTAGGAGCCATTCTAGTTAATTTTTCAAAATATCAGAGTGATAATATTTGATGAAAAATTTAAAATCATCGAAATTTATACAGACATTTACTCAGCTAAATATTTTACTAAAGTATCATTGAAAAAATATTTTGATTTTAAAAAAATATATTTAGAGAAAATTTAGGAAGGAATCTACATTAAAATACATTTAATTTTTTTTAAACGGATTTTCATCTAGGAAATAAATGGTTTATTTTAATTTTTTTTAATTTCGTTTCGATTGTCTTCTTTTTTAATTTTCTAAACTATTAAAAAAATTTTATTTTTGTAATTAATAATTAGTATTTCTAGTTTTTCTTGTTAGCAAGCTTACTTTGATCATTAATTTTATTAAATTTAAGCATTTGGTCATACATTTCTACCATCAATATATTGATTCTGCAAAATTCGGAATTTTAGTAGAAAATATTATAGCAAGGCTAATAAACAGGCTAGTGCCCTTTTCATAAAAGACCGATTAGAACTTTTTTTTTAATTTTAAAAACTTTTACAAATTAAAAAAAAATATATAATATTATTTTAAAAAAATTTATAGAACATGATTTGATCGGTCCAAATTAAATCCCTGGTGCTTTTTATATTTTTCTTTTTGTTTAAAAAAAATTCACAAATTTTTTAATTTTTCAGGTGCATCATTAAACCCGTTTTGTTTTGTTTTGTCTTTAAAACTTGAGCTTTGGTATTTTTAATAAAAACCCCTTAATAAATCATGCATTTAGACAAGCATAAATTACCAAAATTATGCAAAATATTTAATAAGGATCTATTGTGTCTCAACATCTGCCAATATTCAAGTCTTAATCCCAAATTTATCAGGCTTACTCGGTTTATGTTGAATAAAAGAACACCGATTTTTGTTTGGTAACAATTGTTCATCAACCGTCAAATGTAAACCTGGTCTAAAGCAAACTTGAGAATTTTATATAAGCCTAAACCATGTTTATGGCGAGTCATGAAAAATTTGTCATTTGTCACTCGTTCTGAACGAATTGATTCAATATAAAATCGAATATTTTTCATAACAAGAAAAAACTTATCTATTGACGTGAATTTTCCAATTATACTGACTCCATAAAGTTTTGACCACATGTCTGGCATAGGGACATTTGGGCATAATACACCTCTTGCAAAAAGGATACCGATAAAAGCTAATATGTCTTCTTTTCTAAATAAATTGGATCAATTTTCACAGCTTTCGAGTGATTATTGGTACAATTGTAGCATATCATTCCATTTTTCGAAGTTTTATAAATATTAGTTTCTTCTTCTTCTTCAGGTTCTTCAATTTCTAAACCTTCATCTGAGTCATTTTAAGATATAGAGTGGTTTATTATCTCCATTTCTTCTTCAAAATAATCATCAATGTCATCCTTACTTTCATTATCATAGCCTTCTGATTGAGTATCGTCGGCATTTCTAAGAAGTTCAAGAGCTTCTAAGGCAGCTTTTCTTCGTGACATAGTTCAAAAATTTATTTTTAATTATAGAAATTAATTGATGCTAAGCAAAGTTTGAAGTTAAAAACATAACTAGCCGTGTCTTTAGTTTATTATACAACAAAAAAGACAATATTTATGAAGGGTCTAAAAAACCCCTCTCCGGATTTAACGTATACTTTTTTTTTTTAGCATGAAAATAAAATTATTTTGTAATCAAAACTAGTTATTTATTATATTTTTTGATTTTAGCTTTGATAGGAAAAAAAATTTTTTAAAAAAGATTAAATTTTTGAAACAACAAGCAATAGAAGTACCAAAAAGGGTCGAACAAACCCCTCCGGTTTTTGAGTGTTAATAGTTTTTGTGGTTGCCAAGAAGAGTAGGACTTTTGAAAAAAATTAAAAAAAAAAAAGTCCGGTGATATTTTGGCTCCCTTCTCCTGGTAAGCATTTATATGTGGCCTCTTGCATTTAATCGTGTTTTTTATACTTTTTGATGTTTGTATACTTCTTTAAAATCTTTCCGACATAGTTATAGTGGCAATTAAACTTTTTAGAAATCTTTCTTTGCGAATTATGATTGAAATATGTTCTAAGTTTAGCAGCCAAGTTTCGTCGGAATTTTAGCAGGTCTATCACTTCCTTTTTTCTCTTGAATCTTTTTCTATAACATCTAACCAACGATAAAAAGAACCTTTTTTGTATCCAAGACCAGTGAATCGCCTTGCAACTACAGCTTTTGGCAAATTTTGGTTGCTTTTGATAGTTTCGTACATTTTTTACCAACAACTAATCGAAATTTCAACTTTCTGCTTTAATTTTTATTTATTTTAAAGCTAGAATCAGCCTGATTTTAAATTTTGAATAAAATTGGGAACGGTCTTGTCCACTCTTATAGCAAATTAAACTAAATTTTTGTATCATTTTTTATTCTACACCTGTTAATAAATGGCTTTGAGATTTTCAAACTAATGAGTAAATTTCTGTAAAGCAAAAATTTCTTGATGAATAGAGTGGTAAATACTTAGAACAAATTACCAAACAGTGTTATTACTAATCCAAATGTGAAGAGTTTCAAAAGAAACTTGATGTTTGAATGGCGATTAATAACGAAGGACTTACAGGGTTCAATAGAACTTTGCTTGAGCTTACTTAAGTAACAGTACCAGACGTGTTCATAAGTCCCAGTTTTAAGTCCAAGTCACAAAAAATTTAGTTATGACTTGACTTAAAAAATAAAAAAATATTCTAAGTCATTGACTTGACTTGACTTATAACTTGTGACTTAAAAACAAGTCTGTACAGAAAGTTCTACTCCTACTACTATTACTAAATTTCTTTGATTTACTTAACTTTAAAAATGAGAAAATTAAAGTCATTGTTTAAGTTAAACATTGTTTAGGTCTAACCCTAAACATTTTTGATTATGCTTAAGTGATTAAAAGCTTTTACAATTATTGTTTTTCATTGAGAACATAAAAAATTAAATAACTATATCAATTAAAAAATTTATTTATGTAAAAATATAATTTTCAAATCTATTCAATTATTGGAACATACATAAAGCTGTAAATTCCGCACAAATTTTCTTTTGTTCTCAGCATTCTAATGTAACCATTCTCTCCCCAATATGGTCCCCAAGAATTTCTAAAAGTAAATTTTATCTATCAAAAAATAATTTTTTATTTTTATTTTACTTAATAAGCCAATAGTCAGTGTTTGTTTCCTTGTCAGTTCCGTATCCTACAACAGTTACTGCATGATTAATATTGTTTACACTGCATTCCAGCTTTCCGTCATTTATCCCATCATAAATACCACTTTTGTAACTATGAAAGCCGTCTTCGACATTAATTGATACCGATACAGGGCCAAGTAAAGCAATTGCTTGTTTTAGTGCATCATGATCTGCATTCAGTTGATAGAAGGTACTTATATTGTACAAAGGATTTTGATTTCTGACAGAAACTCTACATTGCTCCTTTGATTTAAATAAAAATATTTCTAATTTAATTTTTCTAATATTTTTTCTTAATTAACTTGTTTATTTTGGTAATTATAAACGTCTAATGTTGAACTTCCATTTAAAATTGTAAATTCCAAGGCATGTGCAGGACTTCCTCCATTACATCCTTTATTTGACAAATATGTTGAACAATCTACAAAGTCTTGAGGTGAAATTTGAATGTTGATGCTTTTTTTTATCCATAATTGAGCTGAAACTATGCTCGCTGATGAAAAAGCCCAACATGAACCACAATTTAATTGATTGAAAACTGGCTCAGACCATCCGGTCTTTCTCCAATCTGAATGTTTATTGAAAACAGTGTTTTAAATTTTTTTATTGATTTATCTTTGGCTTACCAACATTCTGAGGCAGAGTAATATTGTCGGCATAGTATTTTTTGAAAATTGGCCGACCTTCACCAAATGACCAGCCCTTATTCCCCACACTTCGTTTAGCTCTTAATGGTTCAGACGGGATGAAACCTTTTTTTTGTTTTATCTCTTCTTGATCCTTTTCAAAATAAAATAAAAATCAGAAGTAAAAAAAAAAATTACCAAATCAGATAGATCATTTATTTCAGATAAATATTTGGTTCTGCCAAGAAAAAACTGTTTATTATGAGCTTCTATTTTGTCTAAAACTTGAAAAAATTTTTGCATATGCTTTAATTCATTCTTTAGATTGAATCTTCGGCCAAATCGACTTTTGAATTCATTCCATTTACTGAAATTGAGTTGTTTTAAACAAGCACTTGATATACAGACAGCCAAAATTGTCAAAACTAACACTCTCATATTGAAATTGAATGATTTATTTGAATCTTATCTAATATTTATAGCAGTTTTTAAAATTGGATTTGAGATCTTTGATAGAGACCTGTAATTTGATTCAATTATTTATCCATGAACAAATATTTTAAAAGGAAAGTGTCGATTTTATAAAAAAAAAAAAGAACAGTTTTAGACATTTTAGTTTTGAATCAATTTTCAATAGTAAAGGTATTCTAAATGATTTTTGATATAATACAAAGTTACCAAATAAATTTAGTATTATGCAGATAATTGATACTTGAATTTGATATTAAATTTCAAAAATATAATTGAAAAGATAATGTCTTTTCTACTGCTTTTACATCTGAATACATTTTTTTCTAGTAGTTTCCTTAATTTGTTAGAAGTAAAATTTATTTTTTAGATAAAATTTGATGTTGAAATTTGTCAAAAAAAAATTTTTTGGTTATAATATGCTTCATATTTTTGTTTTTTTTTGTTTTAATGTGATAGAATTATTTTTCTGGAAAAAAAAAAGGTGCAAGAGAAATACTTCTCAAATTTAGTCCTAAAGAATTTATAAATAAATTTTGAGATATTTTGAAATACAAAATTTGAAAAACTGGTTAAATTTTATGTTTATTATCAAATTAAAATGATCATTATCTAAAATTATTTTTAAAAATATGTTTTTAAAAATAAATTTTTAGAGTGAAAAATTTATTGAAGACCTTTATTATATCAAAATTCTCAGAATTGAGGAAGGAATCTGAAAATTGTGGATAAAATAACTACAGTCTTGTCGCATTAATCCTAAGACCTTATTTATCTGAAATTTTTGGATTTCGAACCAATTTCCTTTATGCCCTATCCCCTTGAATATTAACTATTGTAAAATTTTTTTTAAGCAAACTAAAATTTTCAGATTATTTTGCGATTCGAACAAAAATTTTATAATCCCAGTATTTGCTAAATTTTAATGTACAATTAAAATTATTTCTTTTTTGTATGAACCATATTTTTTATATAGTGATTGGTAATGAGGAACCTGAGGAGGTATTAGATGTAATTTCGGTAGCTGAAGAACAATCTATTAAGCATTGTTCATAAAGAAGTATTTTAGATGCATTAAAAATTGTTCAGTAATATTGAATTGTCAAAAATTCAACTAAATTTCTAATTTTTTCAATATTCAATAGTATTTTTTAATCTTTGTATAATTGAAATTTTTTTATCCGAAAAATTTAATTCGGACCGAGATTTTTGACTCCGAAAAAGTTCGGATTAATGGAATAGGACTGTATAGTAATATTTGTTGATTCATTAGCCCTTTAAAGACAAAAATTTTTACTTAATTTACTTTTAATGCCCCAAAGCTAAAGAACCATCGATATTTTTTTTTGAAATGTTAAGTGACTAAAACTTAAAATCAGATCCTGGAAAATTTTGCTTCTTTTACTAATTATGCGAACAAATCAATACTACTTTTTTGCAATAAAAAATAAAAATAATGATTAAAATAAAAAAATGATGTAATCACAATTTTGGATGCAACTTAAATACTTATAGGCTCAAGGTTCAGCAAGTGAAGCAAATAACTCAAGATTAATTGCAAAAATAAGATGAGTGATTGAATCAGCAAATGGTCGTAAATAAAAAAATTTTTTCTTATTTCTTCCTTATTGCTTGAGCTAAAAGTGGCCATTTATTAATAAAATTATTATATTATTATATATATTTTATAATTTACTACTTTATTATTTTATGTTATAACCGCGAAACACCAGATCCCAACAGATCCGGATTTTTATACTTGAAAATGTGTCTCTACATTTTCATGTATAATATATTTGTCTATAGCCCATATATTATACATGAAAAATTTTAAGTCATTGACTTGACTTAAAAACAAGTCTACTTCTGATGCAGGTTGTGGGTCCAGGAAAAACTGGCTTGAATGAAAATAAGCTCCAAAAATTATAAAATATAACACCAATGGATTACGTGGTAATAAAAGCCAGGCTCAGATGGGAAGAACATGCACAAATGTTCAAGAAAATACTCTTCCGAGAAATAGTAGGTGGAAAAGGTAGACGAGAAAGGCCTGAGAGATATTGAATGGGGTGTCTTAAGGATGATTGTGGAGTGGTATGGTCAAAACGAGTTCATGAATCGCATCCTAATAAAAATAAATAAGAATATATTTTTCATTTTTAAACTAATTTCAAAGTCTAGAAAGTTTAAGTTCAAGTCGTGACTCGACAATGGAAGAAAAAAAAACTTGAAATGTACTTAAAAAAATATCATTTAGCATTAATTTTAAAAAAATTTTTACTTAAAAATTAATTATTTTTTAAATGTTAATGAAACAATTCATAAAAAGACATTATTCATTAAAAATATTATTCATTTGAATAAGCTTATGAATTTTGATTAGAATAAATAAAAAAAAAAAACAGATAAAATTTTAAAATAAAATTTTAAATTTTTAGTTTTTTTTTTACTTAAAAATAAAGAAACTGTCAAAAAATGACTAAAGTATTTTTTTGTTATTAATCTATTAGCAATAAAAAAAACCAAAGTCTTGTCCAAAATGGTTTTAGAAAAGATAACTGAAAATTAATAATTTATTGAAAATTAGTAATTTTATGGCAAAGTAAAATTTTTGCTCAATTTTCAATTTGCTCTTTTTGCTAAAAAAATTTAAATGCGCAATTTTATTGCATTGCATATTTGCAATTTTTTTAAATTGAATTTGAAAGTTTTAAAAAGTTAAAAAAGTGTGTATAGTGCAATGCAATGAAATTGCGCATTTAAATTTTTTGAGCAAAAAGAGCAAATTGAAAATTGAGCAAAAATTTTACTTTGCCAATTTTATTATAAAAATTTGAAAATTTTATCTTTTAATTTTTTGTTTCTTCTAATCTAAATTTAAAGGCTTATCATTTTAAAAATTTGTTAAACGAGTTTTATCTTTTTTTCTAAGAAGAAGAAAAATAATATCATTAACTTGAAATTAAAAATGAAGTTTTTGTTTATTTTTTTTGCTGAGCTCATTTTATTAAGAAATATTAGACCATTTGATGATACATTGTATCTTAAAAATTTCGATTTTGAAACCCTTCAGCTAAGATTTGAATGGAACAACACTGAAAAATGCAACCTTACTAGTTTATTCACCGATAACATACTTTTAGATGGATGCATAGAAGTAAAAGACACCCTTGAAATATCAGTAGAATACTTAATTAAACTCTCGAATGATTCTTATGACTTTGAGCCTGTTGATCTTTTTCTGGATTTGGACATGCTTGTTGAAATGAGATCATCTATTGATGATCCGAACAAAGACATATTTTTAGAATGGCATACACCAAACAATTCATTTTATTTTATTGGCGTCGATTGTATTCAAGAATACAGCAATAACAACTGCTCGAATTTTACCGAATTCGAACAACCAAGTCTTTTTATTAAGATTGAAGAAAACGATCAGCATTATGGCAAGATTTTGTCTGAAAAAATAGAGATAAAATTATTTGATAAAGAAATAGTTGTTTATAACTTGGACTATGAACTAGAAAATTCTTTTTTATTAATCTATAATGATTCAGATGTTTTATTTAACTTGGAACTAAAAGACAATTATGTAAATGTTGCCGATATTGAGTTACCTGATGGAGATTTTAGTGCATCTTTAGGTGGATTTATGGACATATTTAATATGCAGCAAAATGATATAATTCTCATTCAACTAAGTTTATTTTAAATTTTTTGAATTTTTTATATCTTTATTTTGAAATTCTAGATGGAGCAATTTTTAATTATATGGGTCAAGTTGAATCGCAGGTCTACTATGCAACAAATATAAATAGTAGCAAAGTAAGATTTGAAACTGGTGCTATTTTTGTGAATAAAATTGAAAGTAAGAATATTAACATGCGCCCAAAAATGCTTGTCTCCAATTTCAATGAAAAAAAAAATCTGATGTGATACTAGTTCGATTTGATAAAAAAAGGAGACTATATTGGCTTTGTGAATTTTGGAACAAAAAAACAAGAACAAAAATTTTAAATTGTAATAACTTTTTTTCCTTTGGTCTAAAACTGGTTCTGCAAAATGTATCATGTGATACATAGCATGTATCACCGATATTTGATCTCTGCAAAAACTATGCAAATCTGCAAAATAGTATATGCATTAAAACATCGTTAAAATTTAATTTGCACAGATTAAATTTTAGGTGATACATGTTATGTATCAAATGATACATTTTGTAAAACCAGTTTTAGACCAAAGGAAAAAAAGTTTCACAATGGCGACCATATTTCTCTCTTAAGATAATTTTTTTTTCAGCAAAAATATTTTTTAAATTTTTTAAGTGATAATTTAATTTTGACACTTTCATTATACAGATCTTTGCGAAGTATTTCTACAAGCAAGCAAAATGTTTACCAATACGCCAAAAACAAAAAAGAAGTCAACCATCAGAAAGGCATTGTGATTATTGGAAAAAAAAACAGAACAAAATCTTTAAATTGTAATAACTTTTTTTCCGTAAAAAATTGGTCTTTTTTCCATGTATCTATGTGCAAAAGCTCTGCAATTAAATTTTGAAAAATTTCTGATGCATATACTATTTTGCAGATTTGCAGGGTTTTTTCAGAGATAAAAGCTGGGTTATACATGCTTTGTATCACCTGATACATTTTGCAGAACAAGTTTAAGACCTATGGAAAAAAGTTATTACAATTTGAAAATTTTGTTTTTGTTTTTTGTTCTAAAATTCACAATGCCATCAGAAACTAGGCCTGCATTACAACATCAGTCAAGTTTAAAATAGTGAAGATTTTGCAGTAAATTAACATGCAGTTATACCAAATCCAAAACAAGCAACTTTTAAACCCATGTTTCTCAAACAATTCCAGTAATTATATTAGAAAGATGAAATATGTCAACCAGAAAAAAAATAGAGGAAGATCAAAAGAGAGTTTATTTTTTTTTCTCATTTTATATTTCAAATTTCTGTTTTTTTGTTTTCTGATAATATTTTCATATATAGAACTGTTTATCTGTAAAAAAATTAGCCGAATATTTAGCTGATGAAGAGAGATTTTTTTAAAGCTAATTGAAGTGCTTACAAATTAATAAATCTATGTGATCCTGTAGTTTCACTGAACGGAACTATTCCGTTATTTTTGTTCTTTTTTATCTAATTGTTTTCGATCTTTTATTCAAAGAATAGGAGCACATGTTTCTTGTTTGGTATTTAGATCTTTTTTTCATAGATTGTTTGAACAAGCATATTTAGACGCTGGTTAATTTAAAAAAAAATTTCAACAATAATTTTTTATTTTTCCAGGTGATAATCAAACTATTTCAACAAGCCTATTTGAAGAAACAACCATTAAATATGAAGAAACAAGTGGTAAATTTTAAAGGAAAAATTATATAAAATGAAAATTTTTCAAATGAAGTGATTATTATCTAATAGTGTCTGAAATCGATTAACTTCTCTCAAAAAGTACTAAGAAAGGAGGCGAGAGCCTCTCCAATGCTTCCCAATGAGTGAACAAGGTTAGAAAAAAAAATGAGTCAATGTAATACCGCATTTTATCACCATTTTGCCTAACTGTTAATTCTGAATTGCTATTCTTAAAAGTTTCAAATTCTTTTGTAAAAATCTGATATATTTGCATTTTTCTTTGATGGTCACTTCGTGTTCAGTGTCTATCTCATTTAGGTAGCAATAGTAAGCCGTTTTCTTTTTCATTCATTGCTATCATTTTTGAAGATTTCTTTAAATATTTTTTTGGGATAAAAGTTGTCTTTGTTCTATCAGAGAAAAAAGATTAAAAATTATTTTTAGTTTTAATGTATTTTGTTTAAAGTAACAAATAACAAAATGAAAAATTTTTGACTAAAAAATCTTTTTTCCTTCTGCAAAATGAATCAACTTATAAATTTTTTTAATTTTAAATTCTTGTTTTTGTTTTTAAGTAGCCCATAATTGAAAGTGTCTTTTATATAAAAATCAAATTTTATTAAATTTTTTTTCTATTTTTAAGTTTTCTTTTAATTTTTTTTTTAAGGTAAGCCAAATCAATAATCGATTTAAATCCTATTGATGTTTTATTTTTTGTCTTTTATTTAAATCGGAAAAATTATTTTAGGAAAGGACGGTTTGCACGTATTTTCACATCAAGATATTGACCTTATTTACACATATTGATAAAATAGAGTTCTTGTGT